>JBAJNP010001595.1:0-58636 GCA_036877545.1 Yasuhikotakia modesta
TTAAATGATAAATACTATGAAAGCCTTAAAGTACTAACCCAGTTTCAAGGGACAGCTCACCTGAAAACAAAATGATTTTCTGGACTCTCGCTTATAATATTCAGTATATTATGACTCTTCATATATTGGAAACATTTTGATCTTATACAGGAAGATTACATTTATTCATTTGGCAGATGCTTTTATCCAAAGCAACTTGCAGTAAATTCAAGGTATGCATATTAATTAATACTTGTGTTCCCTGGGAGGAAACCCACAACCTTTGGGCTGCTAAAGCAATGCATTTACTTTTACAAGCCTCGCTAGTTTTACAGAGAATTCGGTAACATATGCTTCTGAACTAACCTGCTCCGTGGCAGGTTAACTATCAGGATTTCTCTATCAAAACAACTGATTCACTCTCCATCTTCAAAAAAGACTAAAAACTCACCTTTTCAGACAACACTTCCCCAATTAATACCACTCAACTTCTACTAACACTTCTTTTTCTTTTCTTCTTTTCGTCTATACCTCTCTCTACTCTCTATTTAAAAAAAAGGGTGGGGGGGGACAACTGCACTTGTTTGCTTACTCTATACTAGTCTATGGAAAATGGCTCCATGCTTATAAGATTGTAAGATCATTATAAGATCAGTTGATGCACTGTTTCTATTGTTCCTTCATTTGTAAGTCGCTTTGGATAAAAGCGTCTGCTAAATGTAAATGTTAATCAAGTAGTTACAAAAAATACATACCAGTAGTAAACAGAATCTCAAACAAACAGTTCCTCACAAACAGCAACGAGTTATTGGCCGAGTGGTCATGCCCTTTGACTGCCATGCAGGTGTCTCGTGTTCGAATCTCAAAGGTGGCAAGATACATTTATATCAATAAGGGGAAACACTGTTGCAGCAATTATATAAATAGCCTAGCTTACATTTTTTCACACATTACATGTATGTGAAATGTCATGCAGTTTAGCCTACAATTATTCATATCATCATGTCATGTACAGAACTTTTAACATCAGCTAGACCACACTTCTTAGTAACATGAACCTTACTGTCTGCACAAGTATTGACACTTTATTTATCTCTTCTTGCACTCATTACTTGATTTTAGTAGGCCTATGTCTGTATTTAAATGAAATATGTAGTTTTTAAATATCTGTAGTTTTATTATTTCCAGATGGAGATAAAATTCAGCAGGAGGTGCCTCTTATATATTGTACATCCTGTGGAAACAGGAGAACAGTCTAGAGTTGCAGATCATGGTGTCTGAATCTGCTGGAAGCAGCCAGTGGCATGTTCTACAGGGAAGAGAAGATTGACTGACACACACACACAGTCACACACACATTAAAAAGTTTAACACATTTAAAAATAGTAAAACTCACGAGAGTAGATGACAAAAGCTGAAACAGTTATATTCATATTTAACTGTATAGTCATGTTGAATCTCAAACATAGTTGTAGACTGTGATGATTCCTCTCCACCACTGATAAGTCATACTTACAATGATCACCACATACTCTAAACATACAACATTAGCCATTGATATACAAGTTAACTTACGCATTTAAGCCATTACTCTTACCTTGACAGTAGCAGCAGTACTACTCCCAGTACTACTTCCTTGTAATTGTAATATTACTCCCAGTATTACTTCCTTGTAATAGTACTTCTATAATCTTTGTATAGTTTCAAAATATTAAAAAAAATTTTTTTACAATACACCCAACTTTATTACTTTAACCTTATGGCATTTATCCTGTGGTCCTGCTTATAACTGAAGTGAGTCAGTCTGTGCTGTTTACAGAGGCTATACTGTCAGTGATCCTTTACATCCATATCTCACGCTGGGGTAGTTCCCTGTAAATGGGTCTGTAATTCGCTGGTCTTTTTGAGTCATGGTGACTGTGTGTGTGAAATCAATAAAACAGTATAGAAGCATTCAGTATGGCCATGGTGAGACAACTGTTAGGTTTATTCAGTAATGGCAGTGAGAAGAGGCTGATTGGGGATATCTAGTCATAGATCTAAAGCAGATCAATGTTTAATATATTTTTTATGCCCCCATCCTCCAATTTTCTCACAAAAATTTGAGAAAAAACAATGAAACAATAAAGTCTTATTTTTAAAATCAAATCAAACAACAACGTCTCATTTTACAGTCTGGCATTTGTCTGAGGTGAATAAACACTAAACTGGTTGGGGCACCCAAGTACTTTACTGTGAATTTCATCCCCTGAAGTGGGGGAAAATCACATCCAATATCACATCCTCTAAAATACATATATTTGACATAATACATAATACATACAAGGCAAAATATAGAGATGTAAATAATAATAAGCTCAAGATGTAGAAAACTGCTTGTAAACTAATTCCCAGTAAGAAGACGTGCTAAAAATTCTTCCAGATTAATGCAGGTTATTCTTAGTAAAAAAAATAATTATATTTTGTACTGGGTCAGATTGGCATCAACAACAATCATTTGTTTCTGATTTATTATAGAAAAAATTATTTTGCTAGGAAATACAGGGTCAGCAAAACAGGTATCAGCACCCCACTATGCAACTGGCTACTGGCAACTTTTTTTACTGACAGACCACAGAGAGTAAAAGTTATAGTAAGAGTATATAACTTACTTATAATAAGTATTAAGTAAGAGTAATAACTCCTCAGAGACCACCCTCATAAATGTCCCCCAGGGATGTGTACTGAGCCCTCTCCTGTTCAACATGATGACAAATGACCAGTCACAATTCAAACTACATCATTAAGTTTGCAGATGACACAACAGTGGTGGGCCTCATCAGCAACAATGAGCATGTGGTGCAAGACTACAAAACTCAACAACAGCTTTTCTG
The DNA here is from genome assembly GCA_036877545.1 of Yasuhikotakia modesta. Lineage (NCBI taxonomy): Eukaryota > Metazoa > Chordata > Actinopteri > Cypriniformes > Botiidae > Yasuhikotakia > Yasuhikotakia modesta. The sequence continues at coordinate 2,853 of JBAJNP010001595.1, forward strand.
TAATGCCTGGCCAGCAGAGGGGGCCCTTTCCCCGATATCCCTGGCATTTGCTACCTCTGTGTCTTCTGTAGCAACTTCCTGTTTGCTAGCTATAAAACCCTAGCCTAGCAAACGGGAAGTTGCGAAGTGTCTGTTTTGCCCATGTTGTTTGTCCTGTCCTTGTTTTGCCTGTTTTTGCCTTGCTTGTTGGATTTTGACATTGGACTGTTTTATGGCTTTTTTGATGTTCTCTGCCTGCCCTGACCCCTGCCTTGCTTCTTGGACTTACGATCTTGGATTATCTTGTATATACCTGTTTGCCTGTGTTTTTGACCCTGCCTGTACCTGACCATGCCACGTTTTAATAAAAAGCAAACCCAGCGTTTATTTATTCCTATTATACCCAGCCTCCACGTTACATTTTGGGACCATTAGACTACTAAACTCACTCTTAAAACTCCAGGAGCATGATAACCACTACACCTTCAATGACCAACTGACTGTTAAAATAATTTCTATGCACAAAACGCAAATGCCTGCACAATGTTCTGCACAATATACCTCAAATTGACTTCACTTCAAGCACACTGTGCAAAATGTTATATGCCCCACTGTCTGTTTGTATATGTTGTTTTTATCTTATTTTATGATGTCTGTGTGCACTTTTGCTATGTTGTTGTGTTATTTTAATATTTAAAATAACCCTAGAGTTTAGGGAAATGCAATTTCAATCCTCTGTGTAATTTCTGTTACATGCTGTGATTGACAATAAAGTTGACTTTTATTGACGTTTCTCTCTTCATTTCCTCCAGTGTAGATAATAACTGATTTCCAGCCAAAAAAAACTTACATACAACTTATATATTCTACTTAATTCTTATTTTATTCTTATTCTATATTCTTATTCTGTTCCTGAAGAAGGGTCGCTTCAGCCAGACTGTAATTAACTTTTCTATATTTTTATTACCCTAGCAAGTAGCCTCAAGCATTATTATACACACAGAAAACCTTGACTGTGCCTCCTAATGTCTCTTATACATCTGTATGGTCTATACACTTCACTAGATATGCTTTTGATTGACTGCATTTGTTAGTAGCACCCGCTAAGCAGCTAACCATTTTTATTATCTCAATTTGTTTTGTAACACAATCACAACATTTACTTTCCAAAACACATGTAAGGTCAGAATCTGCTAGTGAAAACTAAACAACTGCTTCTGTCTAATTTTAATTATGCTTTGCCTTTGTATTACATACATATTTGTGTATGAGCTTGTCAACCAGGGCCTGATAAATGTATTGCTACAGTATTTAGTTGTTACAGTATTTAGTGGTATCAGCAAATATGTGATGTCATTTACTATCTCTGTTTTGGCCTACAGGTAGACAGGAAGTGGGTCACTGTGGACTGAGTTATTAGCCTGTTGATCACATGACCCCCTCTCCCCATGGCTGTATTATAAAATTTGAATAAGCAAATTATGAAATTAGATTACCTGACATTCCAGCCCCCCAAAATGGACAAATGCTTCTGCACATGCGCAGACAAAGACCCATAAATAAAAGTGCAAATTTAGTGACAGAGGAATCTGCTCCTAACATGGTTCATCCCAGCCTCTATTAAAACACAAACTCTCTCTCTTTCTCTCTCTTTCATTGTTCCATTTTCTTCACCATCTAGGATGTTCCTCCATTTCCTTAACTAAATGCAAATTGGTAAAAACACAAACCCTGAAACATTGAATGTCTCTCTGTGGCGAAGATGGAAAAATCAGATTTATTTTTTCACAGGGTCTAGTGAGGCGGGATGGTGAGGGGTTTGGGAGGAGCTGTCTTGCTTTATATTCTTTATATATACACAGTAAGAATTCATATATAAAAGGGCAAATGAAAATGATTTGCATATAGCTTTAGCATGATCCCGTGATACCTACTTTAAAAGCACATTTTATTCCTTTAACTCCAAGGTTAACCCACATCTGGACATCTAATCATCCAGGCTGGGTTCAGAAAGGATGTTTTTTGTTTTGAAAAATTCAACTCTCTATTTTGACCTTCTGTTTGGATTGATGGGTGACCATATATTTTTCATGTAGATATGAATTGGTATTTTAGGCAATTACGTCTCATTGTTCTTTGACCTAAATGAAACATTTTTGTACCTTGTCAAAAATAAAGAAGAGCACATTGCTGAGGAATTCAGATTCTCTGTTCCTTCAGTTTCTCATTTTTACACAATTTTGCCGTTAAGATATTTAATTATGAGATTTCTCATAAATTCTCACTTTAACAGGTCTAACCTGTCTGTCTAGTTTTGTTAATGTTATATTAGGTGCACATCCTGTAACATCCTAAAAAACATTGACTTTATATCTCATCTACAACATAAAATTAAAAAATTAAAATGCCTGTCAATCATAGCAAAAATCCTAAATATGACAGGTTTTTTCTTAGAAAGCAAATATAAAACATTTGATTGAAGAACCATAAAATATTTTAAAAATGATACGATTTGTCTTTGTTTGGTTGCATGACGCAGTGCTAGTGTTTAATCAGTAGATGGCGAAACATACTCGTCTCTTCTTTTGCTGGGCTCTGGGTCTGTTCACATCTGACTTGTGACAATGCTTATGGCGAGCCCCCAACCCACCCACCCCCCTCTCTCAAATGACAGAATCAAATAAAGCAAATCAAAGGGAAAGGGGGAGAATAGGATAGGTCTCCTGCAGTGAACAGCCATTTCACTGAATATGAAATGAATTTGTATGTCCTGACATGATAAGCCCAAGGATAACCCTCTGCTTGGCCTCCATAACAATCCCTCATTTCTTGTTTCAACATAACACAAAGCACAACTGGACCAGAAAACAACAGCTGTGGTTGTCAACAGTGAACCTCAATCACAATGCCTAGTTCATTTTGTGTATATCTGTCTGTCTCTCTGTCTGTCATCTTTCTTCCCCCCAGACTTATCATCTTTCTCTCTGTTCTTATCAATGCTTGTCCCTCTGGGTCGACTTCTATTATTTTACACACAGCTAGTTATACAATATATATTATCATATATATTTGCTATACTGCTATACAGTAATATATATATATGTAGAAATTTATATGTAGAAAAATTTACACACCAGCTCAGAGAGCACATGGTCTTGTGTAGCCCATAAACCATGAGAGTGGGGGTCTGCGTGGGGAAATAAAAGCAGGCTTATTATCTGCAGCCTGCAAAGGTGTCTGGTACAAGAAAAAAAGGCTATTTTGATGGTTAGTCTAAGAGAGCTGGTTCAAAAATCTTGTGGATATTCATGTATGATAATGCTGCTGTTTTTATTGTCCTATTTTGGCCCTGTTGGCCTTATCTCAATTCTTATCGAAACACTCCCATTTACACTCATCTCTGCATGTTAAACACAATTAAACATCAACTCAGACATAAAACATAGTATGACATGCAGAGTGTCTCTTTTAAATGTTTGTTAATTTTCTAAAATATGAAAATTGAATAAAAAATAAATGTTTAATTTCTTCAATGCAGTAGATCACAGATATTCAGAAGCAGCCGCAGCTGAGGTGAACTATAATATTTCTGCAACACAAGGGCAGGACAGTCAGGTGCTAATGCAGTGATGCAGCAATGTTAATATTTATGGATGAGTACAAAAATAGAGTGTGGGCCATTTCAGAGTCCAACATGTCTCTCTAAAAACACCCTTGAATAGGCACTAACAGTGACTGTTTCCTCCCTTCCTGCTGACCAAAGTACACAACCATTTGTCTGCTGCTTAAAACATGTTAACATCACTGAAATATTGTGGCCTGTGTTTTGCCACAGTAAGCAACACTCACATTTTCTTTAGAATTACAAATCTAGTTTGTAATTTATTATTTGTAATTTGTGTACATTTATATATATTATATTAACATGTTTTGTGCTCTCTGTTTTTGTTTGCACTACCTGTTTTGTTTTTATTTCCTTCATTTTGTCTCCTTTTTGTCTGTTTTTGTATCCATCTATTATTTCTTTTTTGTTATCTGTTTGCATCTTGGACCGGAGAGAAATGCAATTTCAATTCTCTGTATGTTCTGAACATACAATTTAGAATAAAGTTGAGTTTGATTAATAATCTGTATACATATACAATATGGTTCTGTTTACCACGAAAACAAATATTATTACCACTAAAACTAAATCTTTTGAAATTATTGTACATTTTGTTCATATTGTTGTTGCTGCTTTTATTGTTGATGTTAATGTGTGTCCGTGTTTGTGTGCTGGGGTGTGTGAGGGTTGTGTATGGTCAGTTGCTTTTATTTATTTTTATTTTCCCTTGTGTCTGGTGATGTATCAGGTCCATTCTCTTCCTTGAATAATAAAGCATCACACACACACACACACACACACTCCTGCTTTTAGCCAGACTCCACAATGGTCTTACAAAAAACATAATTATCATAAATGTTCAGCCTTCTGTAATTTATTTCCTCATTTTGATGCAGTTTTCTTATTTTTCTTCTTATTTTCTTATTTTTTTCTGTTTGATTTGTTTTTTGTCTCTCTTTTTATTCAAGGCTGCAGGGATTAATGTTAACAGTGGGTATTTTTACCCTCGTCAGGCAGACAGTCATATTGGTTTTGAGAGCTGTCATTTAACATTAGATCTGTGCTGTTTACTGGAAATATTTTCATTTGTTATTCTTGTTTGAAATGCTGCCAGAAAAATTTGTGTCTAGATGGGGAAAAGCTGCGTATCTCTCTGTCTGTCTCTTTCTCTCTCTCCCTCTCTCTCTCTCTCTCACACACACAATGTAGCACTTACACTCATTTCATGTGCTAATTCCTCTCCTGAGAGCATTAATAAGGTTTTAATCACTTTAAATTGCAGCAGCTCATTAAGATCATGTTCTGTGTTAAACACTCAAATAGACAGAATAAGCTTAATTATAAATAAGCAGAAAATAATTAAGCTTAATTAGTTAATTCTATTAATTATTATTACAATATGGCAGATATCATTGTACAAATTTCCTGTTATCAGGTTTAAATGACATGTATGACTTATGACATTATTAATTGGTGACAGTAAGACCATAGCAAGAGTTCAGATATCAGGTGTGAATAACAGGTTCTTTTACCATGTAAACAATCACTCTGATAAATTGTAGAGAAAGGCAAACAGAATCCAAATTATACTGTTTATTACACATTGTTCATTTGAATGCAAAACACATTTTCTTATTAAGTGGGTGTTTAAAACAATTCAAAGTAACTTGTAATGCAATTAAGAATATATTTAATCCAGTAAAATGTTCAGGATGGAGAACATTAAATTCAACAGGGTGTTAGACTGGTCTTGTGTCTTCATGACCCTGATGAAGTCTTAAAAGAATCTGTGCTCTCTGAATGTGGTCTGCATAAGCACAAAAATCTGATCACAGATATACAAATACAATAATTTATATATCTGTGAAATACAATATACAATTTTACTGCATCAAATGTTATGCGGTGGAAGCTGGCGGAGAACATTACATTGCTTTAGGCATTGTTAGTTCTTTCTTACTCTCTGTTCTTGTTTATTTTTTCCTCTGTTTTTATCAATATCTTTCATTGGTCCGCACACAATGTTCTCTGTCTGTCTTTGTGCAGTAAGAAGAGCGAGTCACATTCTCTGAAATTGTTTTTCTAGGAGATGCATCTTATTTTTTAATAGACATGCCTGTTACTCCTATTTGCCTTAAGATATGTTGCTGGGATGTTTGTGATGTTCACTGATCTGACTGTTGAGCCATGACGGGAAACACCATTTCTGTGTCCATTACATTTTTAACAAAAGAACACAATGTGTTATAAATTATATATATATATATAACATTTTTGTATGAAATTAATATTAGAATGTGAGCAATTTTTTTTGTATTGTGGTATTGCAATACCAAACAGTATTGCACTGTTGCAGCTGATAAACCCTTGGGTTTGGGGTCATCGCGCATCGAGTCGTGTGTGTAGGAGACTTACACACATTAATGAGGATTGTGTTGCTCTTCTCCTCTATGCTATGAGGAGAACATGTGCTCTGCAGGTGGAGTCAGACTTTACTGAGCCCCATGTGCACCATAGCTCAAGAACAGTGCCTGGGTGTGTTTACTGGGTGTGTTTACTGGGTGTATTTACTGGGTGTGTTTACTGGGTGTGTGTGGGTCAGAGGGGTGGCAGAATTTACAGGATGAGCAGCATTAAAAAACTACATTACTAAAACAACAATGCAGGAAGAAGACAGGACTAAAAAGGAGCCAACAGACTTGGTTGATGACTTAGACGTGTGTAACTTAAAAGTTTGCAATATTCAATGTACAGAGAATAAGCTGTCCACATATAAAAGGCTAATGCTAATATTAAGGTCTAAGATTTGTCTTTTGTATAATAAGCTGAAATGAGATCCAAAAGTGTGGAGAGCTGCTCTCTTGTTGGCTCTTTCTATTCCTCTTGCTGTCTTGCTTCTTTATCCCTGGTTTTAGATATAATGTGCCTTGATGAGTGATAACAGCGCATTGTTTTCCAGCTAGCACAGCCCCAAGGCAAAATGTCCATGGCTGCTAGGTGCTGCTATGCCTTTTGTCTTTGGAAACAAGCAAATCCCCTTGAAGGGAGCTGAGAGAAAAATGTCTGTGACCTGGAAAAAAACACAGAAAAAAATGGGAAAATTAGTAGGTAGGAGCTGAACACAGGGAGGAAGAGACCAGGAGGGGAGATTTTGCTTAACTGTTTAAAGGGAAGAAAGGAAGAGAAAGGAACATACATGGACTTACACACACATACACAAAAATAGGCCAACAGATCTACACAATAAAGACACCAGCGTTTTATAGCTACCACAGAGCTATTTTATATAGGTGTCCACAGGTTTCAGGAAGCAGGTTCAGATGCAGAGGCAGGACTGTCTATAAATATGCAGATGAGGAGATCATTTTGTGGGCTGCACATATTGGGGGGGTGGGGGGGGGTGTTATGTTACACAGATTTCTGTTCAGTGCTGTCTGGAGAGGGAGGTGGGAATATGACAGAGGAGTTCGGTCTGGGATGAAAATGGCAGTTGGAGCTTCAGGGAGGATGTTGACATGGCATGAAATGGATGATCAGCCAAACACATACACATGCTGCACCCCCTCCCTCCCCAGAGTTTTTCAGCCTCATTTGCAGATTAGCATGAGCTGACATCATTATGTAATGAATTAAATGCTGCTGTTTAGCTGTTGCACAGGGCTGCGCTATTCACAGAGCTCACAGGAAACTGTTCCACTCATCTTTCCCGCTTCTCCCTGCTCTGTCTCTTCTACATACATGTACATTTTCGATTTTCCAGTTTTATTAAATGATGCAAATTGTACAACTCATTCTCACCTCTGTGATTTGCCATTTGTCATATTTGAATCATTTTTGATGTTTTTTCTCCTTTGTGTTGCTGGTTTTGAAACAATACAATAACAACACAAGATACAAGATACACACTTGTCAAGCCACACAGACAAGTGTGACATTCACATCATCCATCCACACCCACAGGTTTGAGAGGCTGCCACCATATTGCATCTTTCTACTATTAACCAAGTCACCTGAACTGCTAGATTACCCCCTTGTCTCATCAAACTTCATTGCCTCTCCTCTTATTTTACTCTATTGCTTCATTTTGTATTTAAATAAACAGACTTCAGACTTCAGTTAACATTTCTGTAGAAACACAAACAATTGGACTTTGAAACATGGCAAATAAAACATGAGTGGAACAAATTTGTGTAATTTTTTATAAAGTTCTTTAGGTTTTGCTTTTACTTAAGTTAACTTACATTTTATTCAGGTAAGAATAGATTTAGAATAAATTTGCAAAGAAATGTATTCAGCTTGTTTTGTAGCGAGGACTGAGGGTAAGAGGACACTCTCAGACAGCTGCCAAAATATGGAGGCGTGTGGTGCTGGTAATCAGCTGCATAAAGCCAGAAGGGGTGGGTGGTGTGTGTGTGTGTGTGTGTGTGTGAAAATGATTTGATGCTTTATGTCTGTAAAAAGGAGAAACACACAAACACACACGTACAGAGTTTAGCAGACCTCTGATCATGGGGGGAACTCATGGGGATGGGTGGTGTGAAAACCCACATCTGAGGATTGCAAAAGAAATAATTAAAACAGCAAACTTTCTTTTATAAATAATTGTAAAAAGAGATAAAACAATATTTGGTCCGTAAAGTATCACTATGTCTATGTATTTATTTTTTATATTGCTTCTCATCTCAACATTTATATGTCACAAAAATGTATGTGGCTGGTCTGGTACGTCTGGACTGAGTGTCCTCAGCCGTGGCAGTAGAGGACAAAGCAGACGAATTGTGAAATGAATTGCAAGGGATTAGAGACAAGCGCCCCCTCAGCAGCCCCTCCATCTTCACTCCTCCACCCAAACCCAGCCCCCCCCCCCCAACCCCCACCATCAGGGTGAATACCTCTCCATTTTAAATCTTTTTGTCTGACACTCCAGATAAAAAAGACAGCACTGCTCTGTTTGAGCATTACATTGGAAAAAGAAAAATGCATTTTTTTGGTTTTCATATTTACATTTATGTTCACTGTTGATATTAGTCTGATATTTGCTCAGTTGCATACATTGCATACATGGGCATCACAACATTATTTTATTTAAATGGAACAGATAAAGAAATTTTGCGTGTACATAATTTATGCAATAATTTATATGTGTATTTGCTTGCGATCAGAAGAGCTCAGTCTGATACAGGTTTTCATCTGAGGAATAATAATAAATCGATAGATGAGCTTTGAATGGGTGAATGTTGTTTATAAAGCCTGTTGCCTGTAAATTCCAGCTTGGCTCTCAGTCATCATTTCCATGTAAATGTATTTATTATTCATTTTTGTGTCAGTATATAGCTCAGGTGCTCCGTATTTGACTATGAATAATGGAAGAGCTCATGTGTGTGTGTGTGTCTGTGTGTGTGTGTTTGTGGAGCTGTAACTGGCCACTGCTGGGTCCTGTCTGGCATGCCTCAGTGCCTTTTAAAAGTGTATAAATTAAGAGTCTCCTGCTAACCATGTTCCCCTCATTAAAATCAAACGGGAAACTGGCTTCTTTGGATCACACAGGATTGTGTGTATACGCAATGTGAACAGGGTTGAATACTTTCCTACAACAGACACACATACACAGATACTCTGCATTGTAATACAGTAGTATGTGTTCACATTTAAACACACTCTTAATATAATTGAAAGTCTTTTATTTGATGCATTCTTATGTTATTTTTACTTTTAAGGAGGATAATTTAATTGAAAATGAACGTAATTCAAATGAAAAATTCTTACGCTTTGTGACTGACTATATAATAAACCTGGATATAAAAATCTGATTTCATACTGAAGAAAATAATTTATAAAGCCATATTAAAATCATGTTAAAAATATTTAAAATAAAATATTTTAAGTTATTACACAGCCATGTTTTGATCATTTTTTAAAGGGTTCCATGACAACTATGACTTGAACAAAAGTTGAACAAATCATACCCTGAATAATGTCATTTTTGTCTGACGTGTGCATTTTATAATTCTGCTGGAAATATGGGTTATATCTCAGTTTATTCTCAATACAATACCATCACCCACATCAAAAGAATTTAATTGGGTTAAAATGTAATCATAAATAGAAAAACTCCTCACTATTTTTAAGTTTGTAGATGTCACATTTAAAAATAGTAATAGTTTAATCTTGTTTTGTTATTAGGTGTAATTGGATGATGTTAAGAATGATCCACAGTGAAGTTAGTGCAATGTAAAATATAATTCATGTGTTTTCATGCATAATACTATAGATTATTTTAGTGTTAAGATGGACCCAGGAAAACCTCTTTATTTCAGTTGATGGGCAGTAGAGGGCACTCTCTCTCTTTCTCTCTCTCTCTCTTTCTTTCTTTCTCTCTCTCCTGCTTTCTCTCTCTTTTATACATCTGTAAGTGTCATTTGCTCTACTATCTTTTTTTTTAAATTCCAACAGAAATGCACCAGGTGCCTTCTGATGCACATTAGTCCCCATGACACAAGCACAAGTATGAGATGAAATTATTATTTTGCGTGTGCTTCCGTTTTGATTCAACGTTTTTTTTTTTAGCAACTAAGAGTGGGTAATTTAAATCTTTTACCTGTGTGATTTCTCATTTCCTTTGCTTATTATCAGTCATATTTTTAATTGAAAAACAAACTTTATTGTTCCCCTTGTTCTGTTTACATGGTTTCTAACACCCTCAGCTCAGAGCTGTAAAGCCTCATGCAGAACAACAATTCAAAAACATGCTCCTTGAATTATTAAGTATATATTGTTCCATGTATATGTGTCCTTACTTAAGGGTAACATTAACAATAGTATCATATGTTAAGTCAGAACTGTTGTCTAACTTGCATATTCACGAGTCGCAAATTTACAATTTTATAGATAGTATAGTAAACAAAGAACAATGACAGCTTTTCTCTTTGTGAGGAGTTGAGGAACATGTGTGTAAATGACTAAAGGGGGAGTTTTCTATTTTTTGTGTGTATTTTGTGTATTATGTAAACCCTTAGAGAGCTTTAACACAGATTTGAAATATTTCAAGTGGTGAGCCTTTTTTAAAAATTTTTTATAACATTTTCTTGATGCCAACCCTAATGCCTTCATCTACACACACACACGCTGATACAAGAAATAAGATGCACAGAGCTGCAGTAACTGTGATTCCCTCATACACAGGTGCACAAACAAACAATAGCTTTCTGTGTCCAATAGCTTATTCTGACTCACAGCATTCTGTTTCTGTCTGCTTTTGGGCAGCTGTGGTTTCTGCATTTTCTTCTCTCCTGTCTTCCTTCTGCTGGTCTCCCTTAAATGAATAGACAACCCTGCTCTCTTTTAAATAGTTATCTGCCCGTTAAGGGGAGAGAGAGAGACATACAGTTGTTAGCACAGATGAAGACTGCACAGAGGAATATCCACAAATGATTATTAAATGTTGTTGCTTGCAGGCAAGATGACACCATAAGAATGAGAATGAGAGCAGACCTTTATTTATGTCACCTATAAACCTCTAATATTTAGCATTCTCTGGCTCCTGCCTCACTCTCTCCCCATTGCATAGTAGAAGGTTTCTACCCTATTTTGACCCCTTTTCTGGCTTTTATTTTCATGTTGTGATGGTAAGCGTCCTTATGGGAATTACACAGGCATTGGACCAGGTGACAGTGGTGGAACTGTTAATGCAATATTGTAGAGTGTGTGGAATTTGCGTGATTTGCTGTGTTTTTGGTTTTATTGCAGTTCTGTATATTTTTCTATTCAAGCACACATTTCAGATCTATGTACTTGCCAAAGTAACTGTGATTCAGTTTGTTTTGTATGTATACATATGTAAACCAACAGGTGCATTTGTATGAAGAAAACGATTCTAGAGAATAAGCTTTTAGAATGTGAAGTATATCTGCAGTACATTTCCCATGGTGGAGGTATGGTTTTAAACTGCCTGCGGTTGCCTTGCAGGACTGATGCTTCTGTCATCTGCCATCTCTCTGCATTCTCCCCCAGCTAAGGTGCTTGTACACAACTTTCACCATCACTGCATCAGGAGAAAATAAAACTGCAAGCTGCTCTAGCCCAAATACTAGGAGTTGTTGTGTCTCTGAGGTGACAATATATGTATGGCTGCCTGCTGCATATTGGAGGCTGAATATTAGCACTATCAGCAGAAAGACTTCTGAATTAGATCTTAGATTGACCTGACTAATAATTTATCCCTCTATCATCTCTGTCACCTACAGAAGGGGTTGTAGAATTGTCAGTTTTGCCTGAACCAGGTAAATACAAATAAAATACAACCTTTGGGTTTAAGAGTACATTGAATACATTTCTGTATTTCTGGTTGGGGGAAGGGGGTTGTGCGATGAAAAATATTAGAAGCTGCAGTGGAACAAAAGATTTGGTTGAATGAGGGGACCTGGCCATGTCATGAACCATAGTTATTTTTCTTCTGTGCTTTAGATCTCAGGGGTTTAATTGGAATCCAGACTTCAAAGAAGCACTCGCCCTGTTATATTCCACTTCCTCCAGGCTGTGTCCAGTCCATCCACTGTTTGCCGAAGAATAGCTCATGCAGAGTTGCTGTGGTTATAAAATAACAGTGGTTCTGTTCTCATAGTAATGATAATATTAGTAGTGTATATATATATATATATATATATATATATATATATAGTTTTTTGTTATTGTTTTTTATTATTATATTTATATGTTTATATTTAAACAATACTAAAAATAATAAAAAATATGAGAAACATTTTTCGCCCAGAAGGCCGTGGCTGTGAATTAGCTGATGCTACTGTCTGGCAAGTGCCAATGCAGGTATATGCATATTAATACAATGGAGCAGTTCCTGAGACCTCTGGTTCAAAGCCTTCAACTTCTGGTCTTATACACAAAAGACGACTATATAATGTGCATGAGACCCGCAAAGCCTCGGCGACACTTTGAAACCAAGCATGTTGAGGTAACAAGAAACCCTTCAGAATTCTTCCAGAGAAAACTTCAAATCTTTCAAGGTCAGATATTGTGGAAGATTTTGTCAAATTAAATGGAAAGGCCACTGAAGATTCATATCGCATTGCATTGCAAATTGCCAAGGCAGGTAAACCACATACCACTGGAGAGAAGTTAATTCTCCCAGCAGAAAAAAAACTGTGTTTTGTGTTACTAGGAGAGGCAGCGGTCTCTAAGATCGATTCAGTTCCATTCTCTTACAACACAATAAGCCAGGGCATCTCAGACATGGGATGTGAAGGAACATGGGGTGTGAAGGAACAAGTGTTAGACAGCGTCAGACACAGCCCACTTTTTGCACTCCAGATCAACAAATCCACCGATGTGGCCAGCTGCGCATAGCTTTTAACATATGTGCGGTCCGTGAAACACTTGGACATTCAAGAAGAGTTTCTGTTTAGTAGTCCTTTGGCCACCCACACAACAGGTGAACACACAAGAAACTGAATGAATTTGTGAGAAAGAACAAGATGGATTGGGCAGGTATATGCTGTGGCATATACAGTGAAGGGGCAAAATCAATAACGCCACAGTTGTTAAAAGAGGTTGTTTTGAGAGCCACATGGACCCAATGCACAATCCATAGACAAGCCTCAGCTGCCAAGAAAATGCCAAATGATCTTCGGGTTGTCCTCGACGATGTCACGACGCCGGTCTCCGTGGCTCCCTCTGATCACCAGCGGCGCGAACCATCTCCTGAATACTGAGCACTTCATCTCCCAGAATTCCCCGCTCCGGCACTCCCTTCCATTTCCGCCCCGGTCTGCCATCTTATCACGAACTTCCGAACTATAAATAGCCGCCATTTTGTCTGCCTCCTCGCGAAGTTTTGCCTCTGCTAATGCATACAATTCCAAGCGTTTTTCTCTACGGCTTGCCTTTTGTTGTCGACCCTGGACTGTCTCGTGTGATCGTTTGTTAGTTGCCCCAACCCTATTGCTTCGTTTTCCTGGATTGCCCCTGTTGGATTGCTGCCTGCCCTCGACCCCCTTTGCCTGGACTTTGACTTCCCCTTTCGGGTTACCCCTTACACACGAGTTTGCCGTCGTCGACCAAGCCTGCCTGACTACCCGTTGTGACCAGCTGGAGCTGATGGATCAACAGTCCCCAGATCCCACGTCACAGACGAAGCTGTGAAAATTGTAAAGCTGATAAAAGCATGACCTCTAAATGCTCGTCTTTTCCATATTTTATGAATTTTTATGAATTTATGAATTTTATGAATTGAATAATTTATGAATTGGGAGCGCATTACAAACAACCTGTTCTGCACACTAAAGTTCACTCGTTATCTCAGGGCAGAGTTCTATCACAACTTTTTGATTTGCGTGAGGAAGTACTACTTTTTCTGTCAAATGTTTAATCCCCACTGGCACAGCACATGAGTGATTTGTGCTGGATTGCATGGTTGGCTTATTTTTTTGGATATATTCGAACGCATCGAAAGAGCAAGTGTCCTCTTTCCAGAGAAAGCTGGATCTATGGGCCACTCATGTGGATAAAGGATGCTTTGAAATGTTTCTCACGCTGGCTGACTTCATACAGGAGGCAGGGCTGACAGTGGTTCCTATTGAACACCTAATAGGTCTGTGTCAGCAATTCACACCTGTTTTCAAGCAAGAACTTGTTTTCACCTTCTGCTCCCATCTCTGATTCTCAAGATCAGCAGTACATTTCACTTCGTTTTAGACATGCACTCGCAAACTTTCTCCTGAAACTTGTATGTACCTTTTCCTGGGTTTGGAAACATGCACTGTGATTTCTTCCTCCCTGGGAGAGGGCTCAGCTTTCTGCCTCTTGTCCTCAGAAGAACTGGATGTAGAGAGCTTGTGTGTCTGGTCAATATGATGAGTCAGTGGAGATTGTGCAGTTAGTGGAGGTTGTGAAAGAGACTCTGCAGCACAAGTCTTTTAGATGAGAGATTCCTAAGCAGCCAGTTGACACCTCTAAACTGGGGCCTGCCATTTCTCCTAGACCTTCATACTGAGGTGTTATGGTCCTGAAGGAGGCCCTACTCAGTTAACCTATTTACTCCTGCGTCTGCCATGGAAGCTACTATCAGGGGTGTCTCAATGTGTCCTGTGTACTTTAGAACAGGGGTACAGAATCCAGTTCATTTCCCACCCACCGACATTTGTTGGGGTCATCCCTACCATGGTGGGGTCTATGCAGGCTCTGTTGATGGAACATGAAACAGATACACTTTTAAAGAAGGAGGTCATCAAGGTGGTCCCTCCTCAGCTCAGGGAATCAGGGCTGTACAGTTGCTACTTCATAGTTCCTAAGAGGGGTGGGGGATTTCGTCCCATTTTAGATCTGAGGCTCTTAAACCCCCTCTGGTTCTCTCAAGTTCATCCAGCTCCTCTTAGAACAGGATATCGTGGATGAGATGTGGCCGAGGCCTGTACTCCTACTGTACATTTTTCCCCTGATCACTTTGCTCCCAGGAGTTCTGAAAAGAATATGCAAGGATGCGGTATCTGTGCTCTTAGTGGCCCTGAGGGGGTGCAACTCATACTGTATTTTCTGGGCTCTCAACTGAGGTTGTTGAGACCATCTTACAATCCAAAGCTCAAAAACTCTATCTGTAAAGTGTCACGCCACCCCTCACCACCCCACTAAGCAACATAGATATTGCATCATGAGAAAGTCTGATATCGGTCTTTGTGTCCTTAGTTTTATCCAAATAAATTTGAAGAACTGGGACACTGGGATTGACCTTTGCCAGTTGCCTTTGGTGCTGAGATTTGGAATAAAAAATATTTGGTTTAAATTATATGGCCTTATCAACAACAATATAGTTCATCTAATTATAATAATACCAGCTATAATAATAAGAAGCATTTTATTATTATATATTATCCGTAAATGACACTTCAAAAATGACTACTTTAATAGGGTAGGGAATAATAAATACACTAATTACAATTAATAACTCTTTAATGGGTAGTATTGTATTGTAGCAATGGTTCATTTTAGACCCATGTCCACCTGATAACACAATACTGAATAAAAAACTCAGAACTAAACCAGGGATATAAATACTGAAAAGATGTGAAAACAATCAATAACTAGGACAACAGAGGAGGGGCTAGTAAAAAAAACTACCCATTAACATGATCCTGAATGAGGGGGAGCAAAAGAAACCAAAAATACAGGATAAACTGAACCTAAACATGACATAAAGTAATATTTCAGATGGAATAAGGGAGATTTTTTCCCTAATGATAACCAGGTGCTACAAACACAAATAGAAAGAGAGAAAGCTTTTCCCAGGTGGAATGTATGCTGATTTATAGTAGGGGCTAGTGAGCAGAGCCCTCTAAGTGCAGAGGCAGTGTTTCAAATACAGATTGTCAGAGGTCTCTGGTTTAATTGCTGCCCTAAGGTGAGGTACTCAGTGATTTATCTTCTCCACTGTCTCCCATCTTTTCTTCTCTAAAATATCCACTGAAAATATGCTAGGCCCCAGAACACCGTGCTATATTTAAGATCCCTCACTCCATCCCAAACCTCTGCAACATTTTCCATAATATTGGATTGTTGCAGCATTTACTTGTTGTTGATTACAGTCCAAACCTACCTCATTGAACCTGTGAGTTTGGCATTGAATTGAATTCTGCAGTCTTACTATACCAAATGCATAACCCATTGAGACACGTTTGGAAGGGCATTTCACATCTCTGAAAAATTTACTAAAATAACTTTTTGAAATTGACCTCAGGTGTTTTGTGTATAATGTGTTTAAAATGACTGTCAGGAGGGCTGACTGGCAGGAGAAACCCAAACCACATTTTCTAGAGGCAAACTCGAAAGGGCCAAAATGAGTTTGGGCAACTGCTTCAATTTGCGGTTGCTGGGAACTTATGTTTCCCAATGCACACAAGGTGGTCGCAAACAAACATTGATTTCTTACTGGCTCTGTAAAAAAAATTAATTTTTTTTCCTATTTTCTTAAGAGTGTTTATAAAGGTAGCAGCTCGCAATATTCACAGTGCCTGATTCACCCCCCAAACAATCAACACAAAGCTCATGTGTATCTTTGCCTGTAATGTATCTGAGGGAAAAAGCAATGTACGGCTTTAACTGAACACACAAGACAAAAAACAGACAGAAAATGATCTTAAGAGATCAAGAAAGTGAGAAAGTGGAGGTATTAAAAAGAGGGTGAAAGAGATTGTTGAAATATTGTCACTTCAACAGCCTGCCTATAATCCTTTTAAGGGTCCTATTCCTTACTTTCTGATTAATGTCAGAAGTTGGGGATAGTATGAGGAATCAGTCTTGTTGTTGAGCAATAAAGTATTTGGTACTGTGTGATGACTCTCAGAGAAAGCTGTTTGGAGTTTGAGGCTAAACAGATGATCTGGGTTATTGATATTAATAACGATTTGTGTTCTGAATGAATTTGTGGATTTGAGGATTGATGTTTTGTATTAGGAAAACATCCCTCAAATCCAAACTTAAATATATATCTTTGTAATTGGTTGTCTAATAAGATAAACTTTGCCTAAGGTTGTCTATGTGCTCTGGCCATTGTTTAGTGCTGCTTATTTCAACTATAGGAGTTTGGGTCCTTGCTTTATTTTGTGATCACATTTCCCTCTCTTTTCCAAAATGGGGTCAAACAATCTGAGACCATTAAAATGAACTACTTTATTTTTAGATCAAATGTAAGCAAATTTGTCACATTGACCAAGTTAATTCCTTTGTATGCAAGGTCAAGTCTCCTTGCTTGGATTGGCAGCCATAGCCACCGGCATGTTTCCTGCCTAAATCTATGTGAATCCAATATGTGAATGTTATTAAAGCAATTTATATTAAATTAAATGTTTTAAAATGTCACAATATTATATTTAGAAAGTAAAACTATTTTTCCAGTGATGTTAGACCTTTGGACACAACTTTATTTACAAACATTTTTCCAAGATTTCAAAATGGACATCCAGGACCATATAATATTGGCCTGAAGTTGCAGTTGCTCTTTGTTTAGTAGTCGTAGATCTGGTCAAATAAATGTTAAACATACTTGTCTCTCAACCTTGCTCATGTCCTCAGCTGTATGGCAATACGTAATCTACATTTTCTTCACTTTAGATTACACATAGGAATATCTGCATTTAAGGGATGCAAGGGAAGATGCAAGGGAAGAACCATGGCCCTGCTATTAGTGAATGCATGGTGGAACAGGGTCCCCAGGCCTCATGCTGACAGCTCTTCTATTCTTATGCCATTTCCAGTCATTAGACAGCTAGCACACATTCACATTCATAGGGCGACTCTAAATGTCTTGTTTACCTGTCAAGGTCTTGATTAGAATAAACAGTTGTTAGGTATGTAAGGAAACTCCTTTACACACACTTTTACACTGTTACCTTCATGAGCATCTCTGAAGTGCAGTCAGCAAAACCTTTCAACACAAAGAGACTTTCATTCTCCATCTCTGTTTATTCTAATGTATCCTGGCATTACAACAGATGCTCATGAATTCTGATAAATTAAAGGTTTTATTGTTAGGCTGTCATTGTCGCCTTTGATCAGCATGCTGCCCCCCCTCTTTTCTTCCCATTTACCAAGTTGACACCCGCTTGACAGATTCTTTATTTTTTTTCCCTATTTTGTCATTATAGTTAAACACATTTAGGAGTTCTGAGTGAAATTTTTGAATAAAGAAAATCTGTAGACTTAATTAAAGATGTCAGAGATCAAATTTTGATCTACAAAAAGCGTATAACATATTTTGCAGGTGCCTATTATGTAAAGCTATGTGTTGTACAACACATGACCTTGATGTGCTTATATGTAGGAATGGTTTTATATGTTCAGACCTAGATGGGTCTTAAGCACATTTCCCAAACCCTGCCACAGCATTTTTTTTCTCTAAAAAGATGGCAATGTAGTTTGATGATATAAACACAAGTCTATGTAACAACTAGCTTTTCTGGTAAAACCTTTAAGAAAAATACTATTTAGTTAGTTAGTTTGTTTAGTATTAGTTAGTTTGTGCTTGTTTGTCATGACCACCCAAAAGCCACACTCATTCAATTTCTTTACCCATTCAACAAACTTACTGCTATTCAGATATATAATATAATATAATAATATACAGTGTGATCTTTTTAGGAGAGATAATTAGGTGGTATATTGAGGTAAGATTCTGACATTCTGGACATTGTGGTTCTCAGAATGACAGCAAGAGAGACAGAGATATGGCAAAATAGATAGATTGAGAAAGGTAAAGGGAATGTCATATTCTCAGATTTTTCTGGGGGTGAGTGCTCCTAAGTAGTTTATTCAGCTAAGACCTGGTATTAAATTATGATTTAACCTGCTGACTCTAGAGCAGGAATGAAATTGTTTAACAACAGCAGTTCCATGGCATGCTTGCACAAGTCACAATACATAAAATGTTTATGGTGGCGCGTGTTTGCATGAATAAAAATGTGTATTTTTTATGACTGCAGGTGCCTGTTTAATTGTGTTGTTCTGTTTTTGATTCATGGTAGGTAACACATTCCCTCTTTCCTCCTCCAAGGAGTGAGGGTGAAAATACACCCTCAGGAGGAGGAGCAAATGTGAAGGAAAATGACATGTGGAGACTAACCCAGCCACTGGCTCATTAAATCCACACGCACTCTGCCCTGCTTCAGCACTGGCCTGAGCAGTCCCTGTGAATGCAGACAGAAAAATGGGAAATGATTGGAACACAAATGACAGTTGCATTTAAAATGGTGAGGCACATCAAAGCTGAAGGACAGAAGAGCTGTATTGCAGTGAAAGTAGTGTGAGGTGCCTCGACTGATGCTTGTATTGAGAGAGTACATTGGTCTTTTAAAGCCTTTGAAAGGTTTTCTGTTCCAAAAATGTAAAAAAAAAATGTTTATTGAGAGAGTCCTTGAGAGTTAGTATTCCTAGTAGTAATAAAAAAGTATTACAAAAGTAACAATATATATACATATCTAGGTCAACTGACAATGGTTTAAGGCCCCTTAAGCAAAACTCCTCTTTGGCTAAACCATTGTCAAGCAATATATTGTCATTGTCAAGATATATACCATTGTCATATACAGGGGTTGGACAATGAAACTAAAACCTGTTTTAGACCACAATAATTCATTAGTATGGTGTAGGGCCCCTTTTCGCAGCCAATACAGCATCAATTTGTCTTGGGAATGACAGATACTAGTCCTGCACAGTGGCCAGAAGGATTTTGAGCCATTCAAGGGGCCAGGTCACTATGTGATACTGGTGGAGGAAAACGTCTCAGGTTACATATGTAACCCTGGTTAAAAAGAGATACCCACTATCCATACTGAAGTGACCCCCCTGCCCCCTGTGTTAGATTGCACAAGTTAGGGCAAGACGACCGAAGAGCCAGGAGTGGCTCAAGTATCAAGGCTATAATGCTTGATGAAGGTTAAGGGAGTGGACCATCCCATAGCATCACAGATGTCCTGAATAAAAAGCCTTTAAGGCCTTTTATGCACCCGCATAAAAGGCCTTAAAGGCTGCCATACCTCGAATAGAATGTGCCTTGGTCCCCTTAGGAGAAGAGATACCAGAGGACTCGCATCAGAAATCCAACGGCTTAGAGTCTGCTTGGAAACAGCCTTAAGACAGCCTTCCTGTTAGCTCAACTGGTAGAGGTAAAAAATATAAATGGGTAAACTTGTGGGTAAAAAATATAAAAATATGTGTACCTTGAGTTCACTGCGAATCGCATCAGGAACCAGGGGGGTCACCTTCAACGTACTATGACCAGTCGTACTTCAAGTGTACTCCTTTTGTCCTCCTCCTTTCAGGGAACATGACCAGGAGAAGCTAAACCATATGTGAACACTGTACTTCAGAGAGTATAAAAAGGCTTTGACCAAACCAGGCGCAAAGTCTAAAAAAGAAGAGCCTGAAGGTCACCCTCCTCAGAGAAGTGATGGCCAGCTGGAACGCCGTCTTAACTGATAATAGATGATCAGATATTCCTCAATGGGCTCAAAAGGTGGAGCACAAAGAGCTTCAGAGAGGAACTACAGTCAGATCCCAAGGTGGGATACGAGATTGTACCTGGGGCCTCAGCCTCAGTCCACCTCGAAGGAAACGTGTAACCCAAGGGTGTCAACCTATAGGACATACACCTAATGAAGCACAGTACGCAGAGATAGAAGCCACATAAACCTGTGGTGGAGGTGGGAGAAGGAGGTTGTGTAGGCAAGTCCTGCAGAGAAACAAGCCTGCAAATAATCCAAGACTGCATTTACAGTGCAGCCCACTGGGTCTTGCTGGTGCTTTCTGCACCATAAAATGAAAAGCTTCCACTTCAGGGCATAAAGTTTCCTCATAGAGGGAGCTCTAGATTGTAAAATGGTCTCCACAACCTCAGTTGAGAGACCAGAAGCTAAGAGTTGTGCCCCCTCAGGGGCCACACCCACAGCTTCCATAGCTCTGTGCGGGGGTGTAAGATGGCACCCTCCACCTGGGAAAGAAGGTCTCTCCTGATGGGAATCTCCCACAAAGACTTGTCTAATAGATCTATCAGATCTGAGAACCATACTCGAATAGGCCAAAGTGGGGCCCCCAGGAGCATGGACACCGCGTCTAGCCGTATCTTTTCCAGAACTCCAGATGTACAGAGGGCGCAAACGCAGACCTCCCTGATGATTGATGTATGCGACCATCGCTGTGCTGTTGTTGTGAACGAGCACATGGTGGTGTAGCAGGTCTCCCTCTGAGAGCATGGAAAACTGCATGGAAAACTCTCTAGACAATTGATATGCCAGGACAGCTGGTGACCTTTCCAATGAACTCGGGCTGGGCGGCCACTCATGACAGCCCCCCATCCGGTGAGGGAAGCATACCGGGGTGGCCGGTAGCCCTTTGGTAGCCCTTGGCAGTGACACGCCCATCTAGCACAAGTATTAAGCCTAGGGAATTTTTGTACATGTATTAGGCCTAGGCCATGATTTTGCAACCCAAACCATCACTGATCCACCCCAAGCTTCACTCTGAGCATGCAACAGTGTAGATGGTACACTTCTTTGGGGCTTCTTCACACTGTAACTTTCCAAGATGTGTGAAGAACAGTGAAGGTGGACTCATCAGAGAACAATACATGTTTCACATTGTCCACAGCACAAGATTTTCTATAGCAGCAGAAAGGTTTGACTATAGCAGCCCGGTCATGTTTACTGATTCTGTGGAGCTCCCGATGAACAGTTTTGGTGGAAACAGGACATTTTATTCTGCAGTGAGTTGGGCAGCTGTGGTTTTATTTTTTCTGGATACAATCAGGGTTAACACCCGGAAATCCCTTTCAGACAGCTTCCTCTTGTGTCCACAGTTACTCCTGTTGAATGTGGTTTGTCCTTCTAGGTGGTATGCTGACATTACCCTGGATACCGTGGCTCTTGATACATCACAAAGACTTGATGTCTTGGTCACAGATGTGCCAGTGAGACGTGCACCAACAGTTTGTCCTTTTTTGAACTCTGATATGTCACCCATTATGCTGTGTGCATTTTTTATGTAAAACTGTGCTATTACTTTGCTAATTAAACCTTCACACTCTGCTTTATCTGATGGAATGTGCAATCATTGAAGACTGGCCACCAGGCTTAGCCATAAAACCTCCAACACTAAATTGGCCAGTGTTTCAGTTTCATTGTTCAACCCCTGTATATGAAACACATACCATATAATTATATGTAACAAAATTAATAAATACAAAACTGTTTTTGTTGTCCAATTTTACATTGCTTCAGAGTAGCTGTATACATAATACTGAGATATATTTTAAAAAATTAAAATGGCAGGAGTTAATCTGCATAAGTTGAAGTGTTGCCTAAACTGCAAGAACAGATACCCCAGCTTCTGAACCAGGTACCCCTTCCTATTTTGTTGGAGGCCTGGACGGAACATGGTCAGGTCAGTGCAATCATGAATCGGGTTTTGTTTATTGTGATGCATATGTTTTCAGTTTCTCACAGTTCGCCATATACAGTACATTGGCATCCTGTTTTCCCCACCCCGCTTGTTATCCTCATTTCTATCACCTGCACCTCAATTACCGCAACACTACTAATATTCCTTGTGTTTCTTTTGTCTGTGTCAGAGCGTCAAAGTTTTGTTCACACATCACGACCAAGGAACCATGGAGAACCAGTTAAACTTTGGGGTTCCCCAACTTTTACTGGTGATTGGCTTTTCTGTGCTTTCTATTCCAGACCCTGAGCTTCAGTTGATCATGGAGGTGGATGCTTCTGAGGTCAGGATAGGTGCAATCTTGTCTCAGTGATCTCTTAAAGATGGGAAGGTGAATCTCTGTGCCGTTATCTCACACTGCTTAACTCTCACAGGACATAACTACAACACAGGTAACTAGGACTTGTTTGTGGTCAGACTTGCCTTGGGTGAGTGGAATCACTGGTTGGAGGGAGCATTTCAGCCCCTCCTGGTTTGGACAGACCATAAGAGTCTTGACAGACATCTACATCTGTTTGGCCAGGAGGCTCAGCTCAGCACAGACTCACTGGGCACTTGTTATTTGATTAGTGAAAGTAACATGATTTTGTCAGTCATCATTACTCATAACTGAAATTTGACCTCTGCATTTAACCCAGCTTTTGTGAGGAGTGAACACACTGCAAGTTGTGAATACACAACCCTGGAGCAGTGGGCTGCTATCCCTGCAGCACCCGGGGAGCAATTGGGGGTTAGGTGCCTTGCTCAAGGGCACTTAATTTGCTACCTGCCAATGCTGGAATCAAACTAGCAACCTACTGATTACAAGCCTGACTCCTTAACCAGTAGACAGGTTTTGTGGCCCATTTTTTCCAACATCCTAAACTCCCTTCAGCCAAAGAGACTGAAGCAGCAGCTTACAGACATCACACAAAGCAACCCACCTATGTCTGTGGACAAAGAGTAAGGCTATCTACCAAGGACTTGCCTCTCAGAAGCTCATTTCACAAACTAGCTCCTAAGTTTAATGGACCATACAAGATCACCAAGGTGCTTAGTCCGTGTAGTGTAGTTCAGACTTATGCTCCCTGCTAGATTTGGTCAGGTACGCCCTGTTTTCCATGTGTCCAAAGTTAAGCCTGTATTACTATCTCCCCACAGTACACGTGTTTCTGATGCACACGGTTTCAGTTTTTGAAGTTTCATCTGTGTTCTGTTTTTCCCACCATGATTGGTATCCTCATTTCTTGCACCTGTTCTCAATTACCGGTACACTATTTATATCCTTTGTGTTTCTTTTGTCTTTGTTGGAACATCTATGTTGTGTTACTGTGTCATGACCAAGAAACAAGAAAATTTTGGTCTGGTCTTGAGTAGTTGAGTTTTGTTGTTGTGTTTGTCCTTTGTCTCAAGTCTCCAAGTTGCTTTTGTTTTTTTTCCCTGTCTTTCCCTGTTTTTGTTAGAGTCTGCCCTTTAACTCCTCTCATTCACCCTGGCTCTTTAGCTTTCCAGCTTCTTCTGTGCTCCATTGCTCCGCCAACGGCTCCAAGCCACCAGGGACCATCTCCCATCTACACTCTTCCAACCCCCAGTGGACGTGGTCTACACACCCTCCAGCGTCCAGCCTTGCTGTACACCGGGCACCTAATGGGTCTCGTTGGCTTCTTCATCCGTGGTGGGATTTGTGTGTCTGGTTGGCCTTGTTGGTTGGTTGCAGTGGAACTTCCATCTGCACCCGGTCCTTGCCGCTGCTCTTGTCCTCACTGCACTCACCTGCTGGATTTACTTTTTGTTTTTTCCCTGTGACTATTTTTTTGAATAAACTGTTTTCATCTGGTATAACACAAAATACAACACCTGGATTTGACCTGTTATTGACAATAGCTGTTTAGGGTGCTAAGAGAAACTGGTGGTACCTCCAAAGGCAAAAATTGAGACAATGCTAGAATTGGGTGGAATTTATTCAATTAGGATTTAAATTATTATTCAATTTAAATGATCATTTGCACATAATGCTATTATTGTATATTGTTTCATAATGTAGTACAATACTGAGGTGCAGATAATTGCCAATATTTGCAACAAGCAGTATAAATAACAGAAAATCCTGCATTTACCTAAAAAATATTTAAAGTATTATAAATATTTTAATATATTTAATTACATATTTAAAGTGGTATAAATAGCATTTACCTTCTATTAACACTTAGGGTAAATAGCATTTTACACTTTAAAGTAGCAGTATTTTGCACTGCACTTGCAACCAAGTGCAGTGCAAAATTACAAACATATTTCACTGCAAAGAGACGCTGCCTTGAGGAAAGATATGAGGTAAAATGGTGTGTGTAAATGCTACGCTAGCCAACAAAGACAGACAACTCTGTCAAAACCAGTTGCACATTAATGCTGCATGTTTATGGCACTATTACTCTCAATTTCACCCAAATGCAGCTGAGACCATTTTTATAAGAAGGTGAACAGTACCATTATAAATCACACCATACTCAGTGCTTATTATTCTTGCCTTCAGTGCCAAGCCTATCTAATGATTATTAAACGGATCGTCAATACTGCAGTTAAAATTTACAATAATGGAAGGTGAGAAGTTGCTATTTATTTGCAATGATAAATGCAGATGAGACAATATTAAACCTCATAAGGTGGAGATTGCGCTGAGGTGATACTTTTTAGATCTTTAACATTTGCTGAGTTATCAGGCAAATATTGTGTCTTTTATTTATGTCTGACAGTTTGAGGTGAAAGGATTTCAGAAGGCAGACAGACAGCACAGAGAACACACTCACTGCCAGGCCTTCTCATCAGAGGAAATACTTGATCGGCAAATTACCCTTAAATGTGTCCTTGATCCTTTGAATGTTAAGTCTGAAATATGTTTTGCCAACCTGTTAGCTCACAATGCTCAGAAAGAATTTTGCAACGTTCCTGCTTACAAAACAGTTAACATTTTTGTTACATCTGGTATGAATTGAACTCTTGAAATTCTGCCTGTCTTAAATTTCAGTCGAGTTAAAGTCAGCGGTCCAGCAGGCGTATTACCCAGGGCTTTACATACCTTTCTCCCTGCAACTGTATTTTATAAAAATATTTGTATTTTATAAAAATATTTGTATTTTTTCATAGTCAAACCAAAATAGCACTGACCAGTAAGCATGGTAAAAAATAAGGGCAGATAACAACAAGTCTGTGGCTTTACCAGTCTGCACTCAGGGTTTAGATCATTAAAGGTCACTGTAATCTATATATGATATGTAAACATGTATTTTGCTCATCTTAATAGATAATAGATAATAAACATCTTAATAAATGTCTTAAAACAAAATGCAGAGTAAAGACCCCAATATAATGGTATTCGTGTCATTTAATTAAAGATGTAAACTTTTTTCTTGTCTAATGGAGGAAGGTTCTTCTCACTTTTGATGAACAATAATCTCTAAACAAATGCTGCAAATTCTCATTTTGCAGGACAGCTGACCTGATTCTAGTGTTCTCATTTTTACCAGAACACTAGAATCTGAGAGGCCTGCAGTGCTATATTATAATTCCCAGTGTGTATTTAATAAAAAATATTATATTAAATTATGAGCTTTAAAAACAGACTTACCATTATGAGTACTGTGACTGTGAGCATAAGATGTGGCAGGGCTCTTCACAATGTGATCTCTATTGGTTTAATAAGAAGAATATTGTGCTTTAATATATCTGTCCAGACTGTATCAAAAGATGTATTGTCAGGTAGATTCAACAACACTTTACATTGTTAATACTTACCTGTGCTTTGTGTTTGTTTGTCATTAGCTGCATTTCAACTCTCTCCCTCTTAGTTTCTCTATAAAGGTATTTGTGTGTTTACCTGTAATACCTGCATTTGTGAGAAATATTTTTGCTTATGTAGTAATATTACAGCTGTCATTTTAACACTTTTTAGTGCAATTAATTGTTCCTTCATTAAATAGGCCTCCTGACTAGTAGCAAGCTCAACAGAATGAGACAAACACATGCTGCTGAAACACTGTATGACAAATGAATCAGCATACAAACAACTAACTGCTGATTTATTTTAATTGATTGACAGCTCTAATTATTATTACCATCTCATTATACCTATTAAGCAAGTGCATCAATAATATCACTGGTTTGAGAATAAGTCATAATGATATATGGAAAGACCCCCCCACCCCCTGGCCTGTCCAGGGACTGGGCAATTTGAAAGATATCAGGTAGGCCAAGGTCCTATATTAAAGTGGCCCCTATGAATTATAAATCATAGGCCACTGGAGGCACAGTCTGAGGGTTGCTGAGGGGGTGAAATGGTAAATGTTCCTCGAACAAAGAACAGATGTGGGCGGGGTCAGGTTAGGAATGGGGGAAGGCAGGGATGCAGGATGATGGGGTGTCATACAACAAAGAATGACAAAAGACACTGCATTTATTGTTTTGTGTGTGTGTGTTAGTTTATATATTTGGTACTAGCACAGTATATAGCACTTTGTAGTCCAGAAAGAGATTTTTACACATAAGCTTAAACATTTGAAAATAATTGCAACAATTTTAATGTAATCTGTGACTAAACAGAAATACAAATGTGCTATATATTGTGCTCAAAATTCATTAGAAGCGGTCCTAAAATGGCAGATAAATATACATGAATAATATAGCATGAATAATATATATATGAATAACATAATATATTTTTATACTGACATTACAAACCAGTGGCTGATAAGATACTGGCTTATGAGGCAGCTGCTTATGTAGGCAATAGGCACTCACTAGATTTTTATGGAGAAAGTGTTGCAATGCTTGAATGTAATCAAATCTGCAAAAAGGTATTGCAAAGAAATATTTTCATAAAAACATCTGTATATGCCTTCTTTACTTCAATATGTTGACTTAAATTGTACTAGTATTTACACTGCTATTTGTAATATGTTTGCATGTAAGTGTTAATCCTTATTTGTCATGTCCATAAAGATTTATGAAATGTTAAATCTAATAAAGAAAGGTTAATTCTTTGGCTTAATTTGCTTAACTGCATATGTCTTGCTCAGAATCTAATCGGACGGTTTATAATTTAAAAATGAAGGCCTGTTATTTTAAATTCTAATGCTTGGATGCTCTTATAGTCCTTTTCTGTATGTGTCTGTTTAGACCTGTGAGCTGAGGGTGTATCTGTACGTGAGGGTGGTGCTGCACAGCAGCTCCTTCTGATTGGGTGACCACCTGGTCCCCACTGTTGGTCAGTAGGGGCCTGGCCTCAGCTCAGTTATAAGAAGGTGAAAAGATATTTTTGGGCTCTGTGCTGATGAAAACTTGATTGATAGAGCAGTCAGGCAGCCTGTGATTAATTTACTTGTGAGTGTAGATGCCTGTGGACCCAGTCAGTCATGTCTGGCCACTTTTTCCACGAGCTTTAGGCTTTAAGAAAATTTGATTTTCACAGTCCAGAAACAAAGCATGTCCCTTTCCTATCCGCTGCCTGACTTGCATTTACTTTGAAAGAGCGATTCTATATGTTCTATAAGTGATTCTATATTGGACGATAACTGGATTGTATAAATTGCTTGAGCGTCCAGCCATCTGTCAGCATCAGCACCCAGTTTTCATTGCATTTTAAAAGAGTGAAAAGTCCTGAAATACAAAATACACATCATAAGGAGATTAGAGATATGAAAATTTACTGTGTAGTAAAGAAAATATCTTAGAATCCGGGTTTCCTCTGTTAAGCGTTTTTTTTTTGTTTAAGATTATTAAGTCACTCTACAGAGCTTGAACCCTGAACAGCCAACACACTAGGAAAATATACAGAAATCTGGTTGATGTGTCCCATGCTCAGGTCAAAATGAGCAATTTATTATGGTAGGCACGTTAAACTCTTCTTATGAACAAAGATAAGACAAATGTTCAAATCTAGTCTACCATCTGCCAATAAAAAATGTTCACATCTTTATGATTAATATTAATTATTAAATATTAAAGTTCTTAGGCTCTTATAACACTCTATAATAATAGAAATAATTAGACTGTTTCACCCATGTCACCATGACCATTAAATTTCAACCAAACATCACATGGTACACATAGTCTATATGTAGAAAATATCTTTTATGGTAAATAAATTCAGTAAATATCATATTTGTCATTTTGGCATGGCCAATTTCCTCAACCTTGTGCCGTTAAACAGAAATTAATTGTGTGTGTGTGTGTGTGTGTGTTTGTAACCATATGATGAGTAGATTGTATAGAATAATATAAAACCATGTGTAAAATGTAAGATTTACATTCTGTTATTTATTATATATTTAAATAAAAGGTTAAAAAGTTAACTATTTTTGTAATTAATTGTATATAAGTTATAAACACTTTATTAGTTTTATTTGAACTTCTTAATCATATGTATATATGTCAATATATAAATCAAATGTAATGTAAAATGTATAAATGCGGCTTCATTATATTTATCAATCATCACTAGTGTTGCTCCAGCTATCAGTTAATAGTGTAGCCAGGATAATAGCAGTTACGTCCCAAATGTGTTTTTAATATTTCAATTTTTTTAATTCAATTTTTTAATAAGCTGGAAATTATATAAGACCTTCCAACAAAGGGAAGTGTCACTGCCCTAAAAGTAATCAAAAGCTAAAGACTTTTTCCATTTTTTCTCTTTCCATGCCAGTATCCATAATAATGAAAAACAATCATTGCTTACCCTCTGTAAACAGAAACAGTAGAGCTGATTAAAGGTGACTTAAATCTAAAACTCACCTCTGCCGGCTTTTATTTTTGAAATATGTGCCCTAAGAACCTTTTCTCTGGAACACAGAAAATAAAAAATAGGAAAGGAGGATAGAACAGATAATCGAAGAAAGATTTTTTATCTTAATAATTCATAAACCTTTTACGGTCTGTTCTGACCAGTGCTGGTTTATTCATTGTTACATTATGGAGCTTTCAGTTGCCTCTCACTGATAACGTTTGCTCACTGATGAAACAGTACTGTATTAAGAATGCTTTTAGATGAAGGCTGAGGGTTCGGTCAGGGCATGGCAATGATTAAAAAAATTGCCCCTAGTCTTTGACTATAGACAGACAACTTATGTCCTGACCCAGGCAGGTACTCTTCCATCAGGTCAGCTATCCTGCAGGATGAGAAATCACAGTGTTTGTTTAGAGATTATCGTTCACCGAAAGTGTGAAGAACCTCCCTCCATTGTTCTTCTTTACATCTGCGCTGCTGGGGGTCAAGTTCAGTCACAGGGTCTGTCCTGTCTGGGTGATGTGGCCATATGGGAACATTTGCATAGGGGTCAACAGACTTGGGGCACCTCAATTTGGCCTAACCTAATGTAGTCCCCAGTCTGGGGAGGGGAAAGTAGGGTGGCCGTATGATTTATATAGAAATGTGTTTTCTACAAACAGGGCCTTGCAGGATGGTCCTCAAAAGAACTAGATAAATTGCTGCCTATATTTTATGTTAAAGTTTAATGCGTTTTAAATAGTTTTGTTGCTCTAGTGAATAGGCATTTATATTCATAGTAAGCAGTTAAACATATTGGTGGAGGGTACAATGAATAGCAATTTCGATAAGCATTTATTTTTGTTTAACATAATATGAAGATTATCAGCCTTCAGTTTTTGATGCTGTACAGCTTACATGATTTTCTACTGCTTATAAGCTTTATTGTTTTAAAGCGTCTTTTTTAAGTAACATGTTCGTTTTCAGACACACTGTGATGTTTGACGAATATATTGAGAGACATTTAACATGTTTAGAACAGACTAAAAACAGACTTAAAATAAAATTGGAACTACAAATGATTTACTTTATAAAATGATTTTCCCAGTTAGCGACAAGCGATTTATTTTGGGCATCCTGTTAAAATGTGTTTAAGAAATACTTTCGTGAAAATAGCTGAAACATCAGAGTTACTTCATTCGTTTCCTCTTCCTTGCGCATGAACAAATGATCAGTGAGATTCTTTGAGCCAATGTAATATTTTATTTAACAAACACGGTGAGTTTCTGCATCACATCAGGATAAAACACACAGTCCAAAATTTGTTTAGTTGTGATCATAGAAACTGCAGTAAATGTTTTCCCGGTATAGAGCAGATTGCAGTTTACCTGTCATTTTATTATTTGTCCCCTTATGCTTCTCCGATGCAAAAGTTTAATATTAAAATCTGAAGTTAAATCATTTTAGTTTTTATAAAAATAAAAGAAAAAATAAGTCTAACTTTTCATATAAATAAATAATAATAATAACACTTGTTGTTGCTGCAGCTGTTGAGAACATTTATTACAGGCTAAATGCTTTAAAACAGAACATTTATTACAGGCTAAATGCTTTAATACAGAACATTTATTACAGGCTAAATGCTTTAAAACAGAACATTTATTACAGGCTAAATGCTTTAAAACAGAACATTTATTACAGGCTAAATGCTTTAAAACAGAACATTTATTACAGGCTAAATGCTTTAATACAGAACATTTATTACAGGCTAAATGCTTTAAAACAGAACATTTATTACAGGCTAATTGAAGCCTTTATGTGGCGCGTTGTTGCGCATTTAAAGCAGTTGCGCATTTAAAGCCTCATAAGCGGTGATACACACGATTCATATTCAAACGAGACGCTCACTGACACAATAGTATCAGTCACTGTATTAACCCGACGTGTGCTGCTGATCTGGTTAATGCCAGTGTGCCTGGATGGAGGTCACTGTGTTTAGTAAGTGTATATAAGTGTATAAATATCTGTATCTCTATATTCTGTTATATAAGATAAATGATCTAAAGATTGTTCTAGAACCTCTGACCTGCACTAGGACTTCTTTTAGACAACAAACAACAACAGTGGCAATATTCCAGGAACCAAAATATATGTATAGCGGTGACAAGGATCCAAGAGTAATACATTCAAATTAATACATGATGTAAAATATGACATGCGATATTTAAACAAAAAAGGTACTGTTATTTATAGTTATATTGCTGTAATGATAAACATTTGGTGCACATATTGAGCCCTTTGTTTATGCTTTAAGCTATGCTCTTAAAATGATTTATGTTTATTATATTTATTTATCCTGTTTATTCAAATTTATTGTGATTCATCTTGTAGTTTTGTGTTTGCAGTTGTTTGTTACAGCATTGTTTTAGAGACACAAGAAATAAAAAAGAGAAAAAATCTTTTCATTCTTTTTTTAAAGGACAAAAATCTATTATTATTCATTATACAGTTGAATAATGTAGAAAAACAAATATCCATATCAGAGGAATGTATAAATCTGATTTAAAATTGAAACAATTCTAACAATTATGTCCATATCAAATATTGATTTTTGGGCCACTGATGGTAAGAGATAATTCAGGGTAGTGGGGAGAATGTAGGATAATTTGAAAAGACCTCGGCCTCCCGTTGAATAATCCTGAATGAATAAAAAACCTAGGGGTTCCAAGGTCAAGTCCATGACCTCTGAACTCTGTCTGAAAGGGAGGGGGAAGAGAGAGAGCGTGTGCATGTCTGTGTATGAGGCAGGTCCTGATAAGCTCAGGGACCAGACAGTCTGCCTGACTTGCTGTCCTGTGGCCTGTTCTTTGGTGTGGCATTAGCATATACTTTATGTATTATTTATTTAGTATTTATGTTATTTTTTTAATGTTTTTTGAGCCGTCAGGTCCAGCCTGATGACCTGAGTAAGTTTTGCCTCTGGATTGTCTGACATCACTGATGGAGAGCTGTGGAAAAATTGGGCTCTACTGAACTATATACAAAACAAACAAAAATACACCTTTAATTATTCAGGGCAGCTATAGGAAGCCTAAGAACTGTTCTATATTTTACAAGAATAACGCCAAAACAGATTTTTCCTTTCTGTTATTTTCTGTTCATGAACACCAGATTTCACTGGTGATGTTAGACGTTTGCTTTCCACTGTATCTCAACGCCACAATGATACACTGGTAAATAATCAATACAACCCTTAACAAATAGAAAAGTCTAACTATCATGAGCAACTTTGTCTGTCAAATAGTTTTCCTATTATTTGTTATTCATTTTGAAGCCGTTATCTATGCTTTCCAAATAATATATTCAGCTTTGGGCACATCCCTATTATTCACAAAAAACCTTAAATGTGTCCTAGGCAGTTTAGAGGTGCATGCTCACAGGCAGCAACACAAACATTTTTCTTCTTCTGCAAACAAAGTGTTCCTACATTCGCTCAGACCTGCTTGCTGCCTGGATGCCAGTGTGTAATAAGAACTAGCAGAACTCTTGTTAGTAGAGGAGCAGAGAGGCATCAAGCTGAAGATGGATTCATGTGCATGGTATTACACTTCAACCTGGGGTGACAACACTCACAGCTTCTGCCTAGGGGCAGGATAAATGTCTGGGACTAGGGAGGGCTAGTGGCTTATAATTTTAATCTCACTATCCTCCTCTTGTAGCATGACAGTGGACAGGTCGTCTCTCTTTGGTTGTTTAAATTATTGAGATCACGTCACCTAACCTTCACCATCTGTTAGGTTCAAAGCCCTGACAACCAGTTTGCCTGTCAAATACTTCCTTCTGACCTTTTATAGCCTGGCCCTCAACTCTCCCTTCTCTTTTCAACACTACTTGCCCCACCCCTCTTTGTCCAGACACAGCTGGAAGGTCTGTCTGCACACATCACTTGTCTCAGAGATGTCTTACAAAGATTGACAGTTTTTCACACTTTTGCAAATGACACATGAACATTCTATACATGCAACACTCTTGCTTAATCATTTGCTTATTTCAATAATGCTTAATTTGTGGAAAACCTTATATTTAACCTTTTCATTGTATTTATTTTACTGTTTTACCACAAATAATATTGTGATAATAATATATGTTTGAATATGAATTTAGGAATTTGGTAGGTTGCTCTTTTGCTTTTAATGATAGCATGTTCCTTCCCTGGTGTTCATGATTTTAAGATGGTGTATCCCAGTATGATTTGAACTTTTGTGTAAAATGTAATAAAAATGTTATTTATTATTAGATATCTATTTTCTATGTAATCATTATTGAAAATTACACAGTAAACTAACATTCAAATTTTTTTGTGGGAGAATTTTGCCTGTTTACATATAGCAGCAGGTTAAACCTTTCTGTCATGTTTATGTTTTGTGCTGGAAATTCACATTTTAAAAGTAGGGCTGAATCTCGCTTGAATAGTAAAACAAATCCAGGCCAAGATTGTTGCCAAGCTTGCCAAGATTGTGCTTGTGACTTAAAGGCTTGCCAGGAAAATGTTTGCCAAAAGATTCACCCTGCCCTGTGGCAAATAATATTTCTAAAACTGGGTTTAAATTTCAAATGTCTTGGGCTTACAGAAACCTGCAACAAAAGAAAATGCACCTCAAAACAGCAATTTGGATTTATTGCTGTTTATTTGACTGAAACTGTATGGATACTTGGACATATTTATGTGTTGATTTGGAGGGAGAAATTAATGTTGTTTTGATAAAGCATTAGTTTTATCAGTAATTTTTTTATATCATCATACATAAAATATCCTTATAAAATAACCTATTAAATATCCTTTGGTGTTGATAACTTTTGTAACAGAATTTCTAAATTTTAAACAGAAATTAAATAAATGTATTTTTAAGAAATAATTTAATTTAAGAAAGTTATAATATTTTAATATATGTACTTTACAAAACACTGTTAAATTGATATGCAATTTTCTGATAAGAAGAAAAGTAATTTACCTCCCAAGGTTGAACATAAATTGACACAATGCCTTGTTCCTCCAACAAGGAACAGAAGTCACATACGTAAACTCATCATAATATTTATGAGACATTTACATACATTCACACAACTCATAATATACGAGACATTCACATTACATCCATTTATAGCATTTATATTTTGGAGTCACAAAATCTGAAGAAGTTATGCACAAATGCTGGGAGGTGTTTTGAAGGCTTCTAGAGGCTTTATTTATTTAATCATTGTGGACTACCACTGTTCCATCACCCCTACAATA
Organism: Yasuhikotakia modesta; assembly: GCA_036877545.1. Classification (NCBI taxonomy): domain Eukaryota; kingdom Metazoa; phylum Chordata; class Actinopteri; order Cypriniformes; family Botiidae; genus Yasuhikotakia; species Yasuhikotakia modesta. The sequence continues at coordinate 37,455 of JBAJNP010001595.1, forward strand.
TCTCTGTATTGTAAATATATCGGCTTGACAACAAAAACAGCCTCCCAGACAAATGATTGGACTGGGAAAACATGCATGTATCTCAAGGTAAAGAAATGAGGCAGGTTTTCTGTTGCACAAAATGGTGGCTGCTTGCTGGTCTGCTGAGCCTGCAGCCTCGTCACGTGACACGGATACAGTGGAGACACAGTAGTCGCCCCATCACTGGCTGCCTCTGTCTTTCCTTTATCCTGTCTTACTGTCTATTGGTGGAAAAATACTGCAGCTTATGTGTCATTAGGGTGCTGATGTGCAGTTCTGCTCGTTGCTAGATTTGATGATAACTACAAAATACAGTACAACACTTTTACAACTCCATTTTAAAATACTATCAGAATCACTAAAATCATGTAAAATTTCTTAATCATTTATGCGAGATTTTTCACATTCCTTAAATAGTGTTGTAGAAAGCAACAAAGTTCTCAGGAGGAGAATATATATATTATATTTACACCTCCAAACAAGTTCCCCTCAAACAACAAATGAATGATTAAAGGTTTAGATTAATGCTAAGTATGTCAAAATAAATTTATGCAAGCAAAAATGTATGCAAATGCTTTACACTTCCCAACTGTATGCAGTATATACATCTTGGGCTCCTATAAACAGTCTGTCCATCACTCAACCAAACACACATTCCAGTGTGAAATGTGGTCAGGCAGTGGAAGGGACTTCTTTAATGGTACATGGATCTGACTGAAATGTCTTTCAGATGACAGAGATAGAGCTCGCTGTGAGATTAATGACATTTATGGGCACATACACCTATGCAGTCCTGTCCCCAGCAGCCCCACATCACCAGTCCATTAGGCAGGGGGAAATGGTTAATGTGTGCAGGGAAATAAGTGAAAGCTAAAAAGAGAAAGAATTAAAATATAGGTAGAGGAATACAGGATGTTACAGTGTGTGTTGCTGATTTTATTTTGACATTATTTTATAGTTCAATTAGACTCTTATTATAGACTCTTAACATTAGTTCTGTTATGTTAAACCAAGTAGTTTTAGCTTAAATTAGAGTAATATCTGCATGAACAGAAGTCAGTCCTTTGTCTGTGTAAGAGAGACAGAAAATAGATTTGATTATATAAAATAATGAACATGCAAATACAATTATGGGCAAATATATACCAATAAAATCCAAAAGACATTTTAAAAATAATGATTATTTTTAACAGGTTCTCCAACTCTCCTCTCATCAAGCAAACTGATCACTATTCATAGATGGATCAGTATAAGGAAAAAATAGTGCCACCATATTTATATTTACAGCTTATGAATGGCTTACTTATAGCGCTATTCAATTAAGCTCTTATGGAAAGTCTATGAATTACTGCGGAACAGATAAAAAACTTTAAATTTAAATCTGTCATGAATTCCATTATGGCATGCATGTTGTTGTGCAAATTAAACACTAAACAAAAGCATTTTAAATGTGCATGGAGGCAGGTCACATGTGTAGAGAGCAGAGATCAGTGCTTCCCGCTTCATACTGTATGCCTGTACACCAAGCAACGTTCTGTCCACCACTTCCTGTCGTGATGGGGACACTGAAAATTCTGCATGGTGTGCTTAATGAGCTAATGAAGTCCAAAACTAACTCATTTTATATGCAGAATGATTATTTGGTGCCACGTGTCCCTCAGTCATCTCTCAGTCATTCTTTAGGCTGAAAATCAAGCAGTTGAGATGCATTTTGAGCATTGGGTTCAAATGGAGCCCTGCAACAAATGGCATAAGTGAGTCTGAATGAATAGCTTAGATAGACTCAGATTCTATCAGAGGATGTAAGATTTCCCTAAGGCAGGAGGGGCAACACTGGATAAAGAGCTTTCTTTAGCCCTAACCCTTTTATCCATGGTAAAGAGGGAAGATTGGATTGTAATTTCTTCTGTCTCTTTCCTTGTCTTCTTAATAATATGTATTCTCATGTGGAGTGGAGAGAAAGCGAAGAGGGAAATGACCACAGAGGAAAATAGAACATTTGAAAGGTAAATTGCACAGAAAAAAACTGAAAAAGGCAAATGATTGAAAAGAGGAAGTATTAAAAGCAGATGAAGTCGTAAAGTGTGCCTCATGCTTTCCTCTAAGGATAGTATGAGACATTATTGAGATCTCTTTGGAAACTATAGAGGAGACATTTAAAATGATTGTTTTAAAAAAATAAAGATCTGACAAACAAGAGACATAAGCAAAGGTTTCCATTAGCTTTTCCATCAGCTATATATAGTCTAACAGTTTTAAGAAAAAAAGAGATATTATGATTTGATTATTGACATTATTTTCATGTCAGGGTTTTATATCTGTGTCCAAGCCTGATTTTGGTAATCAAGTAAGAGGTTTTTGTTTAGATCAGACTGCAGGACAGACTTTAGAATTTAAACTGTTCAATGAAAAGTGTGGAAAAATTGAATGGCATTATTCTCAAGATACCATAGACATGGGTATTAACACTTTGCATGCACACATACATGCACACAATGATTTGAAGTCATTTTGAAGAAGTATGGGAGGCAGGGTGATTCAGTGATGCTGTTAAGAGACACCAGCCTGATATGGCATGTGCACATGCTGAATAAATAAATGAATGTCTTATATTCTTTTCACCAGGCCTCGTGCACCATATTATGACTACCGGCTATAACCTCTCAGCCACATCCTCACACCCTTGACTCCCCCCAGACACACTCACACCTGCCGCCCATAATAATCCACCGCCGTTTTAATGTGCCCATGTTCAGACAAGAAAAGAAACGGAATACAGCTTGGCAACAAATAATACATTTGACTAATAAACATTCACTCTAACTGGCCCTTACAAAGTTATAGAGATGACACAAAAGTGTGGTTAAATGTGTGCCTGAGCCTGTGTCTCTCCAGCCAGCCAGTGAGTAGGAGACACTACTAGTGTGCAGGATTATTAACATGGTGTGTGTGTTTGATATGGGAGTGTCAAGATCAAGGCAGTGAGTGGTCTGGCTCATTGAACAGTAAGGTTAGAGGAAGGATGTGTGTTGGGGGAGGGTTCAGAAAAACAGTCACTTTGTCACCATTTGGCAGGAGTCATAGCAATTTGTCTGCGGTTATGGACAACTGTGCCATACACAAGGCCTATGCAGTATGTTATTATCATAAACTGAAATAAAAATAACAGTATTGTTAAACCTGTTAATTTTATCAAATGATATAATTTTAATAATTATTTTATAAAATAATTTTGAAAAAAAGAAAAGTTTAATCTTTTTTTTTCTGACAGACAGAAGTTTGTCTGTCATTATACTAAATTACCAAACTATATTTTCCCCATCATTTTCCCCTATTGTTTTTTAAATTAAACTGGATTATTTGGTTAAAAACAGAACACTTTCTTCAGACATTTTCTTCCCCTACATATTTTTAACAGAGAAAGCTTCAAACTCATTTTATCAGTGTATGCTGATGTCACAATGGCGCTGGCTGCAGGGACTGATGCTTGTGGTTCATCAGAATTCTGATGCCATGCACACCACACAATGCTGGAGAGAAACATGAAAAGGCAAGATTGTCTGCAACACTAAAGACAGATCAACACACAGCAGCCATCTATTATGTCTGTCACTGCATTTCCATGGTAACAGTGATGGAGCAATAAGTAGACCCACTTTGACTCTATGATTTAACCCTCACAAGCAATCTCTAAAAAGCCTTCCTCAATTAACATATTACTTCATTGAGATACACATATCTTCACATGACTGTACATGATCTGTAAACATGCAAAAACAGTATTAATCAGTAATTTTTTTATTATAAATGTTATTGTACCAACATTTTTTCCAGTGTGACAGGTGTATGAATCTCTTGTCTAATCACAATAATATAAGGCAGTACAATTCTAAAAGGGCACTTGTGGAGCCTGTCATTATCTTTTTTTTGTCTAGAGGAGATATAGACAGGTGCCAGTGAGACATTGCAATGAGATGCAGAGTCTCGTGTCCTTTCTCAGGGGAGAGACATTCCTTATCTAAGGAACTCAACACTATGTTTGGTTTGAAGCTATGGGGAACGCGAAACTAACTGCGCTATGCTGAGGGGAGTGTCTGCCACATGATTCATGTTGAAGTACAATCACCATAGGCATAAAGCAAACACTCACACACACACTGCTGGGGACAAAAATGCCTCTCTTGGACCACTGGCCAAATGCAAGGCCCTGTAAACATTTACACAAGACACAGAAATGTGTGGGACTTGAACTATGGTCTCCTGTGCCAGTACACTAACAACATGTGCCACTGAGAGGGGGATACTTAGCAGTGAGGGTACACTTACACTAAACGGTTTGGCATGCTTTGTATTCAAACAACATCTTTGTTTCCATGGTTATATCCTTCCACAAGAACTTGTCCTTTTAATTTTACATTTGCTTTCATATTTTCATACATAATTCAAAGTGGTCAAAAAGTGCAATACATTTATTTCTGAGCACTACTTTTGTTTTACTTAAAAATGGAACTCACCTGGGAGGGTCAGCTCGCCTCCAGCATGTTAGAGCTGCAATTTGTAACTGACTTGAACTTAAACTGTCTTGGCTATAACATCACACTGCAGTGACTAGGCAAGGGTTGAATTTAAAATATTGAATTTAACTAGGCTGGAGGTAGGTATGTTAATAGGAAATTTAATTTTAAAAGTAAATAAGATGTAATAAGAAAAATCAAGTCCATAATTTTCTCACTTAGGGTTGTTTACCTAATTTACCTCAGGGATGTTTACCTACGGTTTACCTAATTAATGCAACCTAACAATCCCTTAAGTGATTTGAGTAGTACATCCATAGGACTGTGTGTAGGCTAGATTAAAGAGGTGGGTCTTCAATCTAGATTTAAACTGACATAGTGTTCTGCCTCCTGGACAGCACTGGGTAGACTGTTCCAGAGTTTTGGCACAGTGTGCCTAACCACCCACACTTGGTTTTGAAATTCTGGGTATTATGAACTGGCCAGAATTTTCTGACCGCAGAGAACAAAGAGGACAGTAATAGAAAAGGAGCTCACTCAGGTGTTAACATAACTGGACAAATGTGGTCATACTTGTTAATTCTCATAAGGATTCTGGCTGCTGCATTTTGAACTAGCTGGAGTTGTTAAATTAAACCTGCAGGGCAGCCATCCAGCAAGGCACTGCATGTCTTGATGTCCTGAATACATACATTGTACGTTGTTTGACATAGTGTAACACCAGGACAGCAGAGGGAGCCCAAGCCCCATGACTATCTGTTTGCTCCCTCTGCTTCCTCTGTTGCAACTTCGTGTTTACTGGCTATAAAACAGCAAGTCAGCAAACAGGAAGCTGCAATGTATTGGATTGCCCTTCACTGTGTTTTTCTGTGCGTCCTGTGTTTGGATTACCTGATTTTTGGACTTTGGATTGTTTTATTGTTTCTGGATTCTTGCTGCCTGCCCTGACCCCTGCATTGATTTGTTTATTGGATTTACGGTTTGTAGATTTGCCTTCATTGTTCCTGTTGCCAGTGTTTGACCTTGCCAGTTTGTGACCATGCCTCATTGTTATCACAATAAAAGCATAACCCTGTGTATGGATCTGACTCCCGTCCCTGTGTTCATGCATCCTGTGACACATTTACATTTATTTATTTGGCAGGCGCTTTTATCCAAAGTGACTTACAGTGAATTCAAGGTACACATGTTTTATCAGGACTTGCCTTCCCCTGGGATCGAAGCCACAACCTTTGTGGTGTTAACGTAATGCTCTACCAGTTGAGCTAACAGAAAGGCAACATAGCATATTTCATAGTTTTGATTTTTTTACTTGGAAAAAAATGCAGTTTTACAAAAATTGGAAACCTTGCTATAGAAAGGACTCTCCCTCTGCTGGCGGGGTGTGGCATGGCATGTCGTTACAACTTTATACAGCATCTGTGAAGACTACGACAGTATTCAAGGTCTTTGTGTGTGGAAGATTTTGGTCCAATAATTAAAACTTGTGCTGTGTCTAAATTTTGTAGCTGAAAGTTGCTAGTTGTTTAAGTTTTGCTATCGACCATAACAAAACTTCGATCCATTCTAGTATGTGTCTTGTTGGGCTTCGAAAAAATGTATAGCTGAGTATCATCAGCATAACAATGAGAACTTACTGTGTCTTAATAACTGGTACCAAAGCATGTACAAGGTGAAAGGCAACGGACAAACAGTTCCATGTCTACAAATGTTTGCGTGATATGTTAGCTATGGACATTAACTCATTACAAAGAACATGAGGACATTTAAAGCTTCATGGATGGAAAGTTAATCAAAAATGAATATGCAATTTTTATTTTTTCTCTAAATTTTATTAGCACCAAAATTTAATTTCTTCACTATGTTTGAAACTGGCAATATATTCACGGTGCCTGAAAAGCAGTTAATTGCTCACAATGTTTAATGTATATAGATGACACTATAAATATTCTATAATAAAGCATAATAATCATAGCTATAATAAAGTTCAGGTAAGAGGTTCAGCAGTCMCACCTACCAGCCCAGCCACACTTGCCAACTTTGCAGCCAGCCATCTTGTTTACTGGCCCCCGCATGCAGCTAAAGTGCTTATTATGGCCTGCCAGTGAGTGGGGGTGCAGAAGGTGGGGCTGCTGATTTACATATCACGGAGATGACATCATCTAGAAGACAGCCAAGGAGCAATTAAGGCTGCTTAACCCTTGTGTGGTCATAGAATTATGATTAGAGATCTTATAGACAGTGTAAAGGCATTGGGGCCAGTAATGATTGGGAACAGTTAAGTATGCAAATAAGAATGTTGACAAGTCAGTAGGTGATTAGTGACACAGTGATTTCTTTCAGACAGTGGATAAGGAAAATGCAATTTTTGTAATGAATGCTCAGACACAAAGGGATCCATATGCAGCATTTTATTCAACATAAACATAATGAGGCAGGCAAAGGGTCAAAATGGCAAACAGGAACAACAAAGGCAATCCAAAAACGTAGTTCAAACACAGATCAGGGCAGGCAGCAGACAAATAGCAGAATCCAGAAAACAGGCAAAGGTCACAAGGCTGGCAGCTAACAATCAACACAAGAAAACAGTCCAAAAACACAAAACCAGACACAAGAAGAGATTGCTCAGAGATGTTTTCCAGGGCACAATGAAACTTCACCCTGATCAATGGCACTGTTCAGTTTATATATTGTCTCTAACGTGCTAGATCGCCCCACAGGTGCAGCGTGGTCCTAGTGTGGGGTTCTGGGAATCGTAGTTCGTGACAATTTTAGATTAGATTAAAGGCTTTTAAAAATAAAAACATGTAAAACATGTCTTTGGTTTTACACTTTCCACCAAAACATATGATTCTAAAAGAGTGTTTTTTTAACTCTATATCAGAGCCCCACTGTATTAAATGTGAGTAATTACCATATTAATAACTGGCTTTTTTTAAAAGGCTCTTTAATGTAAAAAGCAGATGTTGAATCAATCTCACATGATTGGATATCAACACTATTTGTTTTTACTAATCAACGCCACTGCAGTGGCAAGCTATTTTTATTTACTAATCCACTCAAGTGCAGTTTAATAGCTCTGAAATGGTAGACTTGTAAACCAACAGAGTTGCTCTCACAAAGGGAAGCCAGATGGAAAGTAAATGTGTTTTGGCAATGTTTTTTTAGCTAACAACACACACACACATTAATAGTCTCATTGTTTATAAATCAACATTGATCCATGCTTCTTTTCACCTATCCACTCATTCTGATATGCCTTTATCTCACCCCTGTCTAGCCTTGAACTTGGACATGCTGTCAAAAGGTCACAGGTCACCCTGTGTGTCTGAGGTCAATTTTTTCGTTATGTGGATTGCAAGGCAGTTGGTTGTTTGCATTTCTCACTTCAGTGAGTTTATGACCCCTGACCTTTATCAGGGGAGGATGCATGATACAGCATATGCAGTACATGTATACACATGTAACACTACACACATTCAACATGTAAATGTAATGAGCTGTCAAATTTACTTCATTTTCAGTACTGTAGAGAAAACAAACAAATTATTGGCCAGTGGAAAATGTTGCCACACTTCATTGGGCACGGCTACATCATAGCTTACTCATACTGAACTAACACCACACTCTGTAAACTCTTGTACACATTCCATGGTTACTGCAGAAGAGCAAATATGTTTTTCATTCCCTTTGGTCTTTAATTTGAACATGCATGTGCAGACACCTGAGACACAAAGGACCCATCATTACAGCAGTTCTGCTGCATTGGGAAAATAGCTTGTGAGTCCATTTCTACCCCCAGGGTAGTTACTTTGACATTTTGCTAAGCTACAACCTACTCAGAATTTGAACTTGTTGAACTGTAAAGCTAGCCTTAGTAGTTCAGCAACATGGCTGATATAATGAGACAAAATAAGCTAAAAATGTCAAAGAAAAAAGGTTTCCAGGACTGGTGATGGAGCAGGTGAAAAAAAGAGGTGGCTGTTGACATTAAGTTCAAGGTCAGGGATAGGGACGCTGACCCCATAGATCAGGGTCAGAAGTGCGTCTCTGATGCATTATTTGCTTATATTAAAAAAATCAATCCTTTTAGAAGATTGAAAAAATGTTAGCTTGTTAGCTTGTTAGCTCCCTGCTAACCCTAACCTCATGATTAAAACTGATTTGTATATATATATGCAATGTTCTGTGAGGCACATATTCCTCTTGTCATGACAACAGTGTGAGTTGTCTTATGTTAGAGTCTACTATGCTAGATTTTTCTGTAAAGTTTGCTGAGTTTTTTGCATTATGGCAGCCTGTCAAAAGCTCCTTTTGTTTATTTTTTCAAATTGAATCTGTACAAACATGACCCCAATCTGAACGTCTATGTCTTCAAAAAAATGGAGCTATCCTAAGACTTGTTTTAGAGATGTCAAATCTCATTCAGCAGGGCCCTGATGAAAAGTCACATGGTGCATTTCCACAGCAGCAGGTAGACTTCAGTCACTTTTATCTACTCCAATTTGATATATTACACCCCTGTGCATGCATGGAAGAGGATGTTTTTGTGTGGATGGGTTTATATGTGCTTGTAGTGAAATTACTGATGTCATTAATAAGCTTATTGGCATTGTTTTGAATACAGTACCATGTGAACCCCCTAGCATCACTGCTTTTCTCTCTCTGTTTGCTGTGTTCCATTCTTCACTTATATTTCTCACTCTACACTATCTTAGACAGCCGCTTTCTCTGTGTCGCTCATCATTTAATAGTTGACCTCAGAATGGTTGCCATGTCAACCAGCCAGCATATTACTATGGAAATTGGTCTGGGATGCAAGCCTGCTGATTAGGAGGAGAGAGCGAGAAAGGGAGTAGACATTTTACCAGCTCAGATTTACATTTACATTTATTACATTTCATTTGGCACATTTTTTTGACACTTTTATCAAAAGTGACTTACAGTGAATTCAAGGTATACATTTTTAGCAGTACTTGTGTTTCCTGGGATTGAACCCACAACCTTGCTCTACCAGTTATTTGGTTGTTGACATAGTGGATACAATAAAATAGATTTAAGCCTAGTGACCCATATAGAGTGGGGTGGTGTAATTGGTCCTTTCTCGGCTACCCCTTGCTTTCTATAAGCAAAACTGAATAAGTGCCACCATCAGAGGCTACAATTGATGGAATCTCCTATGCATCCTGCTACATTATTTATATATAGCTGGCAATTTCTGTCATTTGACCAGACTGCAGTATGGAAGAGCATGAAGGAGCTTTTTCAACTGTGATGTTTCTAGGGGCTAGGAAATTAACCAAACCACTTCACACCCCTAGCTCTGGCTTTCAAAAGTTATGGCAATAATCTACATGTAACATGTTCATTATGGCATTCAGATGCACAGAAAATAAAAGTTAGAGAGAGAGAGACTCTATAAACAATGATATTTCATGGTTGTGTCAGTTTGTATCATTTGCGTGGCCAGAGGAAAGCAGGAGTTGACAGTAAGTGCTCTTACCACGGATAATACTGATTCGTCAGAACTATTGCATGCATGAGATGAGGGACACTCCAATTTAACATGACATTTCAATTTTTCTACCTATTCTGTTCCCCTTTAGCTAAAGTATGCTGATGTTTGTGATTTGGCCAATAGCCAAGTGGTGGAGATACGTGATCATTTGTCTCCCAAAGCTCCTTTATTTAACCTCAGAACTCCCCCACTCGCCTGCCCTCACCCTCTCTGATGGATGTACACACTAAACAGTCTTCCTTTCTTGGGTAGAGGTATACAAAAGGACAGCACCCCACCCAGGTTCATGTCTCCATCTGAGGCTGTAAACTTTGACAAGCGTGGGGTGTGGCACTGGGGCCTCTAATTAATAAAAAATGGGGCTGCTCCAAGCTCCCAGGGGGATGTCCTGTCTGAACTGCCCCATCCCGCATGCACATGCTACACATATTGCCTCCTGTGATTGCACAAAAGACAGGAAATGGGTCTGTTAGAATTAGAAGAGTAAAATAAATAAATAAATAATAAATAAAAATTGCTCTGTTTGCTTTGAGGTCAAGAAAAAATTCATGATTAAAAAGTACATATGAGGCAAAAACAAAGATTATTACATTTGAGAGGAAAAAAAGTCAGGTTTAGGGTGCAAAATGGCTTTAACAATCCAAATAGGCAGTGTGCCCAAAATGAGCCTGTATCTCTACCCCATTGAGTGATGTTAGAGCTAATAACAGAGCCACCTAAAGAGTTAAAAACTTATCTAAGGCTGACACTAGAGGCTCTAATAGAGCTGAAGATATGCCCCTTTAAACTTGAGTAAGAGTCCTAAAAGAAGTTTATGGGCTGTAGTGGCTTGCAGTGAAAAACGACTAGAATGGTGGGTATATATGAGCATAAACATTTGTTAAACCAAAATTCTTATACCCGCTACAATAACTTATTTATATATTAAAATGTAGACTGAACCTGTGCAATGATTCAGTACTGTATTTTTAATTTTAGATCTGTTTTGAGGAAAGTGAGAGATATTATGTCTATTTGTGTATTTATGGCAAGGTCCTGGTGTTTTCATGCAGGAGAGGCTTAAAAATCATGTCACCTTTTCACTCAGTGACATGTAATGGCTTTGTTAAGAAAAGATGCTATGTTTACAAGAAAAGACAGCATAGCCCTGATTGCACAGGGAGAGACACCCTCTTTTTTTCTTTTCTCCTTGGTATTTGAATGTCTTGGTACTTTGTACTGAATTGTTGTCTTCTGTTTGTTTTAATGTAAAGCTGCTTTGCAATAAGTGAATTGTGAAAAGTGCTATATAAATAAAAATAAACTGAATTGAATTTTGAGTGGTTATGTATGATCATTCGATCAGAACAACTCTTCCATTATGGTTTCTCCTTAAGACTCAGTTTCTAGTCCAGTTGCTGCTCTATTGCAGACACAGTAATTATCTTTTTTAAACCACATCCCTGCCATGGGACCAGACAATAGCATGACATTTCTAATTTTCTGAACATGAACATTTTAATATCAATTAAATTTTGTTTATACAGAGTTTTTTTACAACATTGCATTTTTTGTCAGAGCATATTAATAAAAATACAGAACAGTAAAATTATGAAACATGTACAACCCAAAGTACAGCATACATGGTATTACTGCAAAATGTATTATGCTTAATAAGATGTATATTAGTAAGGTTTTGAAGGATTCTAAGATTGCAATTGATTTGTAAATATAAAGTTGACTGAACTATAACTGTAACTATAAATGCATGGTAACTAAATGATAACATATTAACCTTGCTCAAGAGCACATCAGTTGTCAGAATGATGCCCAGACCCTGGATGTGATTTGAGGACCCCTGTCCGAGACAATGTCCTCTGGAAGCCCATAGTACCTGAAAACAATATGACAATGTCTTAGCAGTTTCAAAAGCAATGGGAAGCTTAGGTAAGGGTAAAAATTGATCAAAATCACGATAAGTATAGTAGTGACTAGGGACGTTGGGGTATTGGTAAGGGCTGCAGAAACCCTGCAGGTGAGTGGTGAGGAACTTTAGCCATGTTACATTGATTGCATGCTTTAACAATATTGATGACATCTGCCTGCAAACGTGACCACTAGAACTTTCTTATTAGCTCAATTGTGGCTATAATACCTGGATGACCTGAGCTGGGACTGCAATGGATCAGACTGAGGAGACGAGGGCACAGGGCTAGTGGCACGTAGGTAACATCTCTGGGGCATTCGGGCAGAGCTGGTTCATTATGAAGTGCTTCCTGGGTCTCAGTCATGATATTCCACTGAACTGGAGCTAAATCTGCTTCTGAGCCCAGGAAATTGTAGGGTTGTTCTGATTCAGCCAAGGATATCCTAGGATTATTGGGGACTTGGGAGAGTGAAACACAAACAGATGTATTATTTCTTTGTGCATAGTTCCTACTCATAAGGTGAGGTCTGTAGTAGTCTGAGAAACTTCTCCAGCGCCTAATGGTCTTCCATAGACCGCCTCAACTGCCACAGAGGAAAATGATATCAGAGGTATCTGGTTGTTCTGAGCAAATGAAGCATCAATGAAGTTAGCTCAATTGAGCAATTAAGCGTTTGTGGCAATGGTTTAATCATCCAGAACTAACTGAACAGTGATCTCTAGGCTTGTAGGAGACGACTTGGAGGTACTCACCGACGATGACTTGCGAATGGGTCGGTTGGGGCAGCCGTTTCTCAGATGACCAGGTAGACCACAATACAAACATAACTTCTTTTGTCTCTCTTCCAGGGTTAAACAAGCGATCTGCATCCTGACTGGGCTGCCAGAATACGGAACATGAGGGCATATTCCGCTGCTGTTCTTTCTCCCCATTTCATTTCCAGGAGTTGTTCTCCAGCCCTCATCTGTGGGATTTTGGAAAACCTCTTTGAGAAACTTCTCCAGCGCCTAATGGCAAACGTGGACTGGAAATGGTGCCTGTACCATGAATATGGGCGGCAGTGGGTGAAATTGGAGCAGGAATTGGATTACCTGAGACATGGAGCAACTGAATGGTGCAAGCGAGACACTCCATAAGCACCACTGAGCGATTGATCTGCTGGTGTTGCCCCGTTAGTGCATTAGTATGCTTGGCTAGCTCCGCGTACAAGGAAGCCACTGTTGCTGGACATGTAGATGGCAAAGTCTTCTGTAATACAGGGCTCAGAGACTGTGGATCCATGTGCAAATGAGTTTAATATCATAGTCAAACAGAAAAGGGTCAACACCAGGCAAAAAGGTACAAACAGGGTAATCCAGAATCCTAAACGATAGGCGGGCAAGGGTAATAATGGCAGGCAGCAAACAAAGGCAGTCCAGGTAATATATGGAATACACAACAAAACTTCACAAAGGTCCATATCACACAGGTGAGTATATATAGTGTCCATGATTAGAAAATGGCCGTAAATATGCACCAGCGGAACACAATAGAACTTCTAAAATGTGATATTAATCTCCAGTTGTTGGGCATAAACAAATTTCTCACATTGGGAGTGTAGTACTTTGTTGCAACCTACTAACTTAAAGTCACACGACTTAGTAGGGACTTAGCCAGGTAGGGTGTAAATCCATGTGGAGCATCCATGGAAGGAGCAATGTCCTCTCTGCCTGTGTCATTCCAGGACACTACCAGTTTGTGGCCCTCCTCCTCGGAATGACCCACAGTCATTCAATGGCAGTACTACTAATGTCAGGGTTCTGTCAGGGTAGAAACCACAGGGATCCAATTGCAGGAAAAGACAGTTTGAGGACTAAATCACAAATAGAAACACAAACAGGCGGGGCAGGGTCCTGACAACTAAAGCCTGAAACCAAACGGTGCACACTTCCAGGTCCAATTCATTAACATTAGTAGCAATGAAAAGTAGTACTACTACATTTAGTACTATCTACATTTTTATATTTCAAGTTACATTCATAGATTAGGAGTTAATTATAAAAAACATGAATTAACAAAGAAACACATTTATTGACTAATGTTAACAATTTAAACCTTGCTGTAACATTGTCCTTTCCTGTACCAGTTTTAATACAAATTTCCTACCATTCAGTGATGCCAGCACGTTTAAATAGAATGGAAACTTGGTAAAAGCAGGTGGTCAGAATACTGGTAGTGGCACCAGATCAGGTTTGTTTGAGGCAGTGGCATTCACCCATGTAGTCCTGTTTGTTCTCAAATGACCACAGCAGTGGTATTTCATAGTTTACTGCTATGTGATAGGATGATTATAAAGAATAAGTGATCCTAAATCTTTGACCGTAACTAAACGCCCATATGCATGTACTGTACATATGTGTCTGCATGTTATTTGAAGACATGCATGTACAGTTAACATATCCTCAGCGTGTTTATACAAGTAAATATGGATGACTACATGCTAATGTGCACAGTGTTTCTTGTGTTCCCTGGTTCCCTATGTTTTCCTTGTGTTTTTTGGCTAACTTTGGTTTTTGACTTCTGGATTGTTTACTGATTTTTGATGTCTGCTGCCTGCCCCGACCCCTGCCTTGTTGTTGGATTACTGTGTATTGGATTGCCCCTGTGAATACCTGTCTGCCCGTCGGAATATGCCTCAAGCAAATAAAAGTAAGAAAACCCTGCATTTGGGTCCGCCTCCCGTCTCTCTGCGCACCCCCCTAATGACACCTAGTTACTGAAAAAGACTACAGTGGGCTGTGAAGAGTCAGTCTTCTTGGTCTTGGTGCTGGGTTTTGTGCAGTTTGGATTTGGTTTACCTAAAGAAGATGCTACAAAAATACTATTTTAAAGACACCATTTTATTATTAAACTTAAATTCAAGATTTTTTTTTAATTATGATGGCTTTAGTTATTTGATTTTAACTTAGTGGTGCTTGGGAAACAAATTCATTTTTGCTGTGTTTGTGTTCCTGGTGTGGCCCTCTCATTTGGGATTGTGTAATCTGGAGATGGAGTGTGGAATGTGAGAAGCATTTTAGAAGACATGAGCTTCTATTTTCCCACAAGCATAAAAAACAGATGCCAGGACTCTGGAATCCTGGTGACGCAATGCTATGTGGACAGTATGGAGAGAAGGAGCAGCAGGAGAGTGGGAGGGAAGAGAAACTAAAAAGTAGAACCAATGAAAGTCAGAAAAAGTACAATTTTTAAAAGAAAAGAAAATGTTTTTACAAACTGAAGTTGCAATTATTTTCTGTAGTAATCAACAGCATGTCACAGATTGTTGGTAATATTCCTTTAGGAATATAATTGAAGGATGTTTTAGCAGGATTCATCTACTCATCGGTCACATCTTCACATCTCAATTTGTCTACCTACCCGTTTACCTGTTTCTCTGTTTCTACCTGTTTTCTCATTTATTTTTGCTTCATTCCATCTTTAGCACCATTGCAAGAGGCTGGACAAGATTATTTTTGGTGCTGTACTAATCACACCTCTCACGACATGGGAATCTCATCTTCTAAGCCCAGATAGCCCAGAGATAGCCTATAAGCCCAGATCTGTGCTATCTAACCAGCCTGGAAACTCTTTAGCCAAGCCACTGAGGTAAAGTAAAAATAATGGCTGAGTGCCAGATTCATTCTTCTTTGCTTTAAGATTCTACTGCTAGATCTACTGCAGACTGTTTTATCCCACAATACCGCTGTTTCCACAGCACAGCCTACTCATTCAAAGCAGTTTAACACTCCTTTTAGCCTTATTTTATCAAAGCACTGTCTTTCATGTCAGTGAGAAAACAGCTTACATTTATGGTCACTGTTTTAAACTGACAAAATAAACATCACTTATTTTAACTTCCAATTTTAAGTAGTAAACACTTACACAGACAAACACACACAAACATGCTCTTACATTCACATACACACACCCACAGACAGACACAGATTTTACGTCCATAAATTTAAATTATGCATTCTGTCTTCTTATTACATTTTTGCCTTTTATTTAAATTCAAATTGATTTTAATTCTGAATGGCACAGAACAGCAGCTTCTCTGATTATTGAATATAGGCAGCCATAGCCTGGCCATCACCAAAGCCATAAACATTTTATGCTTGAGTGAAATATTTCAGTGCTTCAGAATGTGGACTTGATAAATAATGGCCCAGATTTTCATTTTTTTCCCTTGTGGCCCTTAAGTTTCTTTTTCTACTTACCCCCATCTTCCTCTCTCCCTCTTCTACAAAGCACACTTGTTATTTCTTTGTACAAGGTCTCTTAATTATGTTTGACATAAGTAAAGGGATTAAATGTGTGGTTTGGGAGGAGGGAAGGAGGCTCTGTTTCAGTCTGAAGGCCAGCCATTAAATGGAACCACATTGCAACACTTGGAGATGGAAAGTTCATAGAGCGCTGGAGTGTGAATCTCTCTGCACTGAAAGAGCACTTACTGCCACTTACATTAAAAATCCTTCTTTTAAAACAGATTGTCAAAAATTATTCAGAAGTTATTTTCAAAATGAAATGCATGTTACAACTGTGTATTGTTTTTGGAGAAGCACCTGGTGTCCATTGTAATGGAAGCTCAAACGCAGGAGGATCCATTTGCAGCATTTTACTCAGCATAAACATAATCAGGCAGGCAAAGGGTCAAAACAGGCAAACAGGTACAACTAAGGATATCCAAAAAACACAATCAGAGATCAGGGCAGGCTGCAGTCAATGACCACCTGTGGCGGGCGTGGTTCCAGCACGGGGTTCTGGGTAGTGTAGTCTGTGACAGTGATGGAATTAATGTTTTTCTACCAGTCATCAGTGCTTGCTGCTATATTTTTAGAAGATTTTCCTTCTCTGTAAAGTGTATGTGATTGTGAAGAAAATTATAAAAGTGATCATCACTCTTTTTTAATCAACTTAGCTAGTGAACTCTATCATCCTCATGTTTTATTACATGATCTGAAAGGCTTTTGTTAATAATAAATAAAATAATTAATTTCCAAAACATTCCAGAACAGAGTTTCAGGTTTTATTGCAGATTAATCTGGATGATGTTTATTTAAATTTCAATATTTTGTAATACAATATCTTAATTTAATACATTTTGGCTGGACTCATTTCTGTGTGTTGATGACCGTAATATAGTCCGCAAACAATAAGACAATTATTATGCTTAGTTTACAAATAATCACACCAACTAAGGTTGTTGTGTAATGTAAGTGTAACAAAATGAAGTGTAATGATAGGAAACTTCTGTATTTGTATGACACATTCACTTAAACATTGTTCGTGTGGGAATTTGATGTGACATGCATTTGGTTACTAGGAGTATTTAACTGAATGACAGATGTCGTTTGGCCAGTGTGTATCTATCACAGGAAACATGGCCTCTATCAACTCTCTATTTTTATTCTCTTCTCCTCAACTATTCCCCAGTCCATTTGTAAAAGTATCCCCCTAGTTCCTATCTGCCCAATGTTACTGTTTGGATATATGTTGTCTTTATGCACCTAAACCATTCATTGATTAAACATTCATATTATGGAGGAAAGGTTACTAGTGGATTTTTTTGGACCTCTGTGTGAAAAGCAGCAATTTTATGTGTTTAGATTCAGACACGTTGGAGTGTGTGCTTCACATGCATATTTGTTCCTGCTTGCAGTGTTTGCATTAGCCAGCTTTGGCAGAAATAGCTCTCATGCTATTATCTTACCTCACTTATGACTGTCTCTTGCCACCCAGCTGCACACTTATTACAATTATAATTTAAATGTTGTGCCCCCAACCCAGGAGTGATGGGCCATGATAAGGATTCATGATAAAGTGTAATGTGATTTGGACTAGTTAGATTAATCTGCCACACGTGGTGATAAATATGAAAGGTCATCTCATATATATATATGCTTTCTGAATCAGCATTGGTCAGGTGGGTATCTTATAGAACATTGTTGTATTTTTCCATTATATATGTGTCTATATAAAGCCACAATATAATCTCTTACATAGAGGTGCAATTGTTTCTGTTGATCTGTATAAAGCAAAACAAAGAGTACTGAGAAAGCTTGAAATGGCTGCTGGTCTCTCCTGCTCAATGGGTTCTGTGACTATATATATATATAAATAGTCACAGATATATATATAAATATATATATATTTATATATATATATAAATATCTGTGACTAATATATATATAAATATTAGTACATACTAATTTGCTTAAGCAATCATTGTGTAATTCCGTTTAGTTTGTCTATGATACCGTGTAATTTAGCTTAGTTTAGCTTAGCTTTTGTATTAATTTTTCCTTTAGTTTAATTGAAATTGAATTTCAATAAATTTTAATATGTGTAACTTTGATAATAACTACGTTAACAATCTCCATCTATACGGAGACGTTTGTAGTGGAAGGTTATTAACACTTTAACATAAATGACTGTGGATCAATAAATGATGTTGGTAGTCTTCCTGTTCCTAACAACTGGGTTCAATCCCAGGGGAAGGCAAGTCCTGATAAAAATGTGTACCTTGAATTCACTGTAAGTCGCTTTGGATAAAAGTGTCTGCTAAATGAATAAATGTAAATGAATAAATATAGTCTGACCTGGCTGGGCTCGGTCACCTCCCTCTGTTTAATTCAGGTTCACTGACCCGTGCTGACCTAAGCAGTACAGGGCAGACCAGCCCGAGTCTGGTCACTGGACATTTTTATATCAAAGTGCTCAGTATTGTCTTACTGCCATCAGTAAAGGATGTGATATGAAAACTAACATGACACAATATATAACATATCTAGTTGATATGGAGTCCAAAATAAGTCATTTTTAACATATATAAACACTGATCTGTCATAGACATGCTCAATTACTGATTTTTATTAATTTTTTCACCACAAAAAGTTATAGATTACATCTTTAAATATGCATTAAAAAATACAATGTGTCTTTGTGTTTTATATGAGCAGTGTGCCTTTTCTTTGTAGTGGGCAGATATGGTCATGCAGTTTTACAGCATATTCTCACACTCAGGGATTTCCCCTTGCAGGTGAGGGGAAATCTGGGAATCCCAGTCATCCATGCAGCCAGCTGCCTCCACCAAACACACATACTTACTAACTATTTAGTTGTCTGTGATTTGGTTAAGTGGAATTGACTTTTATCTTCACTGTGCTGATGGGTTGCCATTGGCGATATGCATCCCCTCATTCCTCAACTGCTGGTCTGCTCTCAGCCCCTGTGTTGCATCAAGCACATTGCTATTGGCAGCTGAGGAGAGGCTGATCAATAGTCCAGGTTAGGGATGGCCCATGGCACTGCAGCGCTGGAGGCTGGGTTATTGATCCTGATTCGTTCAGTCCTGCCGCTCTGCCGCATAAGGTCACTGTCTGCCTGGCAAAGTAGTTTTCAATTTAATTCTATTTTATTTAAAGTGCTTTTTACAAGCAGCTTTGCATAACCTTTAACATAGACCACAACTGCCCCTTTGGTCTGCGGGTCTTTTAACTGTACTTCCCCTACACATAAATAAAAGATTTCATACATGAAAGATATATCTCCCTTACGCATCTTCTCACTCTCCTTTAGGAATGAATTTCTGCATATTGCAGAGCACATAATGTACAAAAATACATGAACTGCAAATGAACACACTTTTTACTTACATTAAGGATTAGATAAGGTGTTGTTTCTGTCAGAAACTGGTCCTGTCATGTACCAACTTTTTGCCAAACCTGTGGGACAAAAAAAAATTGGCTGTGACTAATATTGTGGTGTGGATGCTGTTGTCTGGCTTCTATAAAAGAAAGCTGGGTCTGAGTGATTGTGAATGCATTGCCTGTATTTGTGGCCTTTATTATGCACAAATGAAGATATGTTAAGGATGTGAGACTAAATGCATCATTTATTTCATTTGTTTTTTTATTTATAAAGCACAAATAAACACAGCAACAGTTTACCTCAGTCTTGTGCAAGAGATTAGTAAGAATTAGATGAAGGTTAATCAGAGACTATTCTAGGCCTAAACTCAAGAACTTTAAACACACAATCACCTCTAGACTGGGATGAAATGCTGCCTTAGACCTGTTTGATCCGAATGTTCAAATTTTAAAATTCAGATATTCAGATATTTACCATTTTGAAGTTTAAAAACAAACATTTTGAATTCAAATAACCTGTCAACCAATTAAGAGCTTAAATGTAATGTAGGCATCCTTTCACATGTGATATTTCAGTGATATTTCTTTTTTAAATAATCTGCCAAAATGTCAACAATTCTGTGTTTTTCTGTCAATATGGGGATGCGATAAGCACCATGAGAATATGTGGCTGCTGTAATCACTTGCAATTATACCAGAGCTGCGTAACCCTCAAAACCCTTGTTTTTATTTTAACAGTAGATCAATTTCATGCTATAGAAAAATATCATGCTAGAAAAATAAGAGAACACTTATGTGTATGTGTAAATAAAACTAAAAATAAACTTAATGACAAAGGTGTGGCAGGATTATTCTGGTTACAGTTATTGGTACAGTATTCATTTGTCCTTTGTAGTGACTTTAAATGACTTCTTTAAGTTGGCAGGAGTGCCACCTGTAGTCACTTGGATAACGTTCTCCTTCAGGACAAAAATATAGCAAGCCAACAAAATGTAAACAGTAAAACACAAATCTGCTCATATTGCTTTTTGTTTCAGTTTGAATGTTGCCTTAACCTTTTTTTACTATATAAACAATAAGAATAAACAGAAGAAGAATTTTACTATATAAACAATAAGAATCCAAACCAAACTGTAACAGCGTAAACGAAAGTCGCCGCTTTTGTGAATCATTATTTAAAACCATGAGTTGTTGTTTAGTTTTTGAAGTGTTTTTTCAAAGATCTTTTTTCACAGTGTTTAGTTTTGTGCGTTTCTTTAAAATTTACATTACATGACATCTGAATGAGGACAAAATAAATCCTATAAATCCCATATAACTGGGGTTGCGGGTGATGAAATCGGGCTCTAGTAGCAGCTCCGCTGCATGTTCCCGGGATCGTCATGCTGCGTGACCCTGAGCAGATCTGTGTAACCTCAGAGCCCGAAGCCACATTCCCGAATTTTTAAAGGTCTGATTCAATATAACTTTGCTCTGTTCTGCGGCGTTTAGCGAGATAAACATAAATGACTGTGTGTGTGTGTGTGTGTGTGTGTGTGTGTGTGTGTGTGTG
>JBAJNP010001596.1:0-58830 GCA_036877545.1 Yasuhikotakia modesta
ACAGCAGGAGGAAATGAAAGCTTTCAGCGTCACAGAGTGGTGACATGACACCCTTAACAAGCAGCTCTCTGCATCCTGCTGCTGATAAGAAAGAGCCAAGAGAAACATTCACTACATTAAACAGCCTGAACCAGCACACAAACAGGTGTGTGCATTACTGTTAAAGAGAGAAAAGAGAAAGAGCCTTATCTATGGAGTGTTTTCCTGGACAAGAGAACTGCAAATTACACTTATAATTGTGTTTTCATTTGTGTGTATAAACGTTTTGACAATTAGAATAATCAGCATTTTTATTTAAAAAAACTACAATGTCTACCAAACTTCAAATGACAATGCAAAGTCCAATTGCATTTCTCATGTCTTATGAGTTATGTCCCTGTCATATTTAAATTGCAATAGCAATGATCTGTTTGCCATTTGATTTTGTGGCTTGGCCATTTGTACTGGTTAGTGAGTCAGGCTTGTAATTAGAAGGCTTGGTTCGTAGGCCACAACTGCTCCTAAGTAGTGTTGCCTCTAAACAAGGTGTTACAAACAAATACATTTGATTTATATTATATTTCTGTTTGGGCTCACTTGTTATTTTTTCCAGACTGACTCCATCACACTCACATGTTTGCATTTTTTCAGACGTTACTTGCACTCACAGAAAACAGTTCTATAGGCCTTGCGCTTTGAATACTGTATGTTGTTTATTTTGGAACAGCTGATTAAAACTGACTTTCATCTATCACAAATCTTCTGTTAAGGTGTGCTAGTTTTTGTGAACATCTTGCAAGTACTTTTCTGTTCAGCATTGTGTAGTTTGGTCACAGGTTCTTGTGGGCTCAAAGGCTTCTCAAGTTGTCTCTTTAAGATGTCCATCTGGACATAAGAATTTACCAGTAGGTCCATCATGACTTCTAACTTGAGTTTCAGCATCCTGATCTCTGCTTTCATCTCCTGCTCATGTAAACCCTGAAGTCTTCTGCTCATCCTGGGCTCAAAGCTCACCCACTGGCCATTTGAAAAGGTTAAAATCTGTGTTCCAAGTCTGACTGCTATGGGGCCAGGCTCAAGACCTAGCTCACATGCATGTGACTGAAAGTGAAGATTATAAATCGAAGATAATCTAGCATTTCTTCGAAAAGATGCTGGTTTGGGGTTCCATATATCAAAGTCAAGTATGTGCTGAGTGTGTTTCAACATATCTTTGTAAACCGACATTTTATTTTTCAATACTGCCATAATATTTCTGCCTCTGTAAATGGAAACGTACAGGTTTAATGTTTCAGAAAAATGATGTAGCTTTAACATATTGTGTTTGTGTGTTTAGCTGTTTGTAGCTTTACCTGTTTGTATGGAGCTACTCTTACTCTGATTGGTTTCAGTTACACTCTGAAATGTAATACACAGGGTTATAGATTGGTTACCTTAAAAGTAAAACAAAAATAGAAATGATTATGGCCTTAACAAACATTAGTAAAAATGTATCAATCTACAACATTATCATTTTATATACACTGTAATTTTACCTTTAACAAGCTGTTAACAGCTAATAAAGTTCGTGAAGAGCTGAGACTGTGCGTTTATGAAACATCTTATTACCATGGCAACCACACAGAACGGGAACTACATTACACCAGAAATAAAGCGAGAAATAAACTCGGTTTCATTTGTGAGCATCAGACTGTGGTAATGGTTGTAACTGGTCTTTTACGTGAAGCTTTTGGATCACTTACACTGACTTGGTTATAATTAATACATTTATTTATTAATGAACTCGATATTAAAGGCAATATAAAGGGATTTCATTTACTGTCATTTAAACAAAAACGTGTTGTCAAGTGTGCAGCTTTTTTTGCCGTGTTTTTAGCCGTTGGTGGCGCATGAACTACAACCATGTTGGCGTCACTCAGACGACTGATCATTGTAGTTTAAGTAACATGTTCAAACCTTCCGGAACAACAATGACAAGGTATTTGCGTTATGAATGAACTCATGAGAACTCATGAGAACTCATGAGTGGTCAGTTTTCTGCATCACACAGATAAGTGCAGAGGTGAACAGGCTTGCGTATCACAGGCAAATTGTTTTGCAAATAAATTATTATATATAGAATGATACTTTACAATTAACATGTATTAACTGAACGAACTGTAGCGCGTTTCCAAGCGCATTCAATGATGTTTCTATTGAACATAAAGGTATATGTAGTATTCAACGTAAACACAGCCTCATACAATTTTATTAAGGATATTTTATTTTTTACCAATATTTTATTTAGAAAGGTTACAATTATATTATTTGCTCGTTTTCGAGCAAATGTGTCAAAATGAAACGGTAAGAACTAACCAAGGAACTAACATTTTTTTTGTCTGACAGTTTCTCAGCCACAGCCGTAAAATCCAAGGACAGACAAAGCAATAACCTTAACCTCTAACCTAATAATGGATATTATACAGATTTATAGATGATAATATGCTGTAGGGAGATTAAATATTGTGGACCAATGAAGTTGAGAACCAATGTATTGTATCGCCACCTGGTGTTAAAAGGAAAAACAACAGTAGGTAAGAATATACATGTAAATATGTAGTAAATATGTAATATACATGTTTTTAAATGTACGTTTAACAGTTTGTAATGCACACCATACACAAATAAAGTAAACCCCACAACACAAGAGATTATAATAAAACATAAATATGGAATCTTTGCAAAATTATATATAAAATCGATTTATAATTGAACCAGGTCTGAGGGTTCTTTCAATTAGTAACTTAAGTTAACTTGCTTTACATTTTGTATTTAATTTTACCTGTATTAGCCTTAAATATGGTAGCCATTTACACTGAGAGAGCTTTCTTTGTTCTCGCATCATATAAATTATATGTTTTACAAAATGTACGATACAAGACTCTCTCTCAATAATATCCTGAGCCTTCCACATGATTCACATCTAGGCTTTACCTCAGCTTGCTGCAGAAATCCAGCACTTCCTCTCTATTCATGCTCAGTAAGACCCAGAGCATGACTGAAGAAGTGCTGCAGGTCCAGCCCCAGATATACTTGAGTCATGGTGCAAAAGACACCTAGCCCAGCCAGAGCGATTAGCACCCACTGCATCTTCGCACTAAAATACAGAGGCTTCAGTCTACCAGAACACAAGCACAGCAGGTGAGGAACACAACTATGCCAACATGGGAGACATCATAATTTAAAAAAATGTTGCATCTGCAGGCCTTACCTGCTCTGAGCAGATTTTGCATAACCATGGAAGTACAAATACCGCCCATAAAGATACAGAAGCCCAAAGAACACGGCCATAGCTTAAAACACAACAAAACATATTACAAAACTAAAACCCTCAAACTACTAAACACCTCCTAAACAAATCTGAAGTAAGTAGTCTTTGTTACAATTCTAGGCTGTACTGGTTAGTTGCCATGATATTATGGTCTCTAGATATATCTTAGTGTTTGTATCATAATCTCATCATGAAAAACACAAGTAATGCACTAAAGAATATTACCTAATTTTATGGGTCTGTTCATAGTAGTTATGCCTTATTTTTATAGATAATAAAGCACTTTTGCAGTAGGGCTTCACGAGTGAAAACCATGTTCAGTGTTTTGCATAGTATGTTTTTGAAGGATTTTTGTTTACATGCAAATCTAAGGGGTTTTCTTTTTCAACGTTTTTTCTCCCCTCAGTTATAATGAAAGGAGGAAGTGCATATATTTTGCACAGCAACTCCATTACATATGTGGTATTATAAAATAACCAAAGGCAGAACTAGAGTGTGAGCTGGCAAGTCTCTTAAACATCAGAATAGTGTTTCCTTAGAACCTGATAACTAATTTGTATGTTAAAAACATCTTATACCCTAATGGTTATTATACAAACTAGTAATACCAAACAGGACGCTAACTTAGTTTATATTAAAGAAATATCATGCCCTTATCATAACTAAATAAAATTTCTCTGCCCACAAATAACATATGGTTAAATTTGCATCGCCTGTTAATTATCAGTTACCCAAACTCACCTTGACTAAATAAAACTCCTGCCAACCAAAGAGAGAATATAAATATAGGGAAATACTCAGAACAGTTTGCCCTGGCAAAGTAAAAATTTAACATGTCAAAAATCTGCATGGCAAAACACCCCTTTCAGGGAAGACATTTTTAATGTATTTTAATATAATCTATGTATGTTGTATGTTGTCAATAATTAAAATATTGTGTCTGGCTTTTCTAAAATCAAAAAACTTACTGGGCTCGAAAGACCCTCTCAAACTCTGGTGGTCCAGTAGTGGCAGGGGGGGTGACTGAATACTTTCTCCGAGCAGAGATTACCATAAGACAGAAGTATGCTAACAGAAAAGTGACATTTATTTGTTTATAAGAACACATACTTAAAGAATATCAACAAAGACTTCGTCCAACTAATTTCAAGGTACATATTTAAATATGTACATTTGCACAGTTAAAAAATATTAACTGTATATAATACACTATATTAATTTTACAAGTGTATTTAATCTCATTTTAAGCAAAATTCTATATACTAAATTATATATTAAAATAAAATTTTTATTTTATATGTTAAAAAATAAATATACATTCTTACTTTCTAACAGTCAGCTGTTTGTAGCTAAATTAAACATTCTTTATTTGAGGGATCAATAACTACTCAACGCGAAACTTACTGCCCCATCATAAATATGATGAACACATAACACGTTCAAAAAGACTAAATAGCGTAGGTCACAAGCACAAAGAATGTACAGTGCAATATTTTTCTATGACCATACACACCAGCAAACAATTTGCAAAATAGCTAATATTTACCTTGTTCCAAAATTCCCAGCACTGTAACAGCTGCTAATAAAATGACTTGATCCAGCATCATTTCAATAGAAACTGAGGACAGTTCTTATGATCTGTCTTTATCCAAATGACACACTGTGAAAGTTCTTCCTTAATCACTTACCTCAATAAAGCCAGAGTGGGTGGGACACAGACCTGAACAAAATTCCCACATTACTGCTAAGAAGAAAGGAAACATAGGTACATATGGCCAAAAGTTAAAGCTTTCATAAGAAGTTATAGAATTAAAACAATCCATAATTGAGCTTTGGATTTTATGCTATTAAATCATGTATACCAATTTATTAATTTATAAATAGCCGTTATAAAGACACTTGCAGCAAAAGGCTTGTTAAATATTGCTCTGTTAACTACTTATTTAAAACCCCACTTTTATCTCATTTTAAATAAAACAAAGTTGTCTCCAAATATTAAGAGCAAAAAGTGAACACAAACAAGCTAATTTCTAGAGAACTATATTTACACAATACTCTTGTTTGACATAAAATAATAAAAAGTACAAAATACTTACAAAGATTTCAGTAATGTACATATAAAAATAAGATCTAGCTTCTCCTGAACAATAGCAACTAGATACATACAAAAAATATATAAATATACATGAAGTCCTGTCACAGACTCTGGGTGAAGAGACAGTTCATGAGGCGGGTGAAGCCCATTCAAGCACCTGACGTTTCCTCAATGAAACGTCACACACAGAAGGACTATAAACCCTCAAATTAAGGAGCCCAGAACTGAGTTTTTCAAAGAAAAATAAAGTTTAGTGTGTAACATATTAAAAGTGTTACGATCAAACATTACATGGCTCTGCCCACTTTTAGGAAAGTCTGTAGCATTTTTAATGTCCAATTCCGCTCATGTAAGCTTTCGCAATCTCATCATCACAAGGCCAA
The DNA here is from genome assembly GCA_036877545.1 of Yasuhikotakia modesta. Lineage (NCBI taxonomy): Eukaryota > Metazoa > Chordata > Actinopteri > Cypriniformes > Botiidae > Yasuhikotakia > Yasuhikotakia modesta. The sequence goes on from JBAJNP010001596.1 coordinate 5,768, forward strand.
ATCTCTTTTGCAATCCCATTTTTTGCAACGAGTAGAATTCAACATATTACTAAAATATGACAAATTAACATTTACTCACCTGCAAGTCATTTTAAACTTTTAAATTGCATTCTCGTGCCCATTGTTCTTAAAGACAGCTATCAAATAATGCTTAGACAAACAGTTTTGTGTAAAAGAAAAACCTAGTGGGTTTCAGACAGCTTCAAAATTCAGCAGCCTTAGTCTCCATGATACACTGAACATTTGATTTTGACCAACATAAAGATAAATTATTACAGAATTCTTAATTTTGGGTGAATTATTCCTTTACATATTTGACCACACTTTATTCACATATTCATTTGCACATGTAAACCATTTATTTAAGTAAAGAGTGCAAAATTCAGGTCATGGGAGTGTTTAAAGAGATTTCCTCTGACTCTTCATGCTGACAGGAAAAAACACAGAAGCAACGCAATAACAATATAGACCATGTGAATGGCTGAATGGGCCATAATGTAGTAAAATTCAGTGGTATACTGAGCCACAGGTTCAGTAGTAGAGCTATCCTCCTCATTTTTAGTTCAGAGAATACTTCAATACCACACAGGCCCTTGGTCCTGTACTCAACCTGTGTTTCATTATATACATAATGTACATACTCAAGAGAAAACAGCAGATCTGACCACTACATGATCACTAAATCCATTTTCACCAACTTTAAAAACATCTAAATATTGATGCTCTCACACAATCTCTATCAAAGGCACCAACATAGCCTTAAAATCTGGCATCATTTATTGGTGACTGGCCAATAGTTCATCCAAATCATCCATCCACTCTTGTGTCGACTGATTTTTCAGCAGTGAGTCTACCAGATCAGTCTCAGCAGGAAAGCCGGACAAGCTGCTCCCTGATTGGGCATTATAGCCAAACTGGAGCTGCTGATTGGTTGTCTGGTTTAGCTGATAGGGTTGATTGCACTGAAGTCCAATGGTCCGGTTGGGTACAGTCTGAGGCTGGCCAAAGGAGCCCAGGTCAGGCAGTACCTGGGCTTGAGGCACAGGTTGTGGCTGCCCTTGCTGGGGTGTTTGCTGATTGGGAGGGGGCATTTGCTGCCCCATGGAGGGGTTATTTGTTCGTTGCTGATTTATGTTGGGAATCATTTGCCCAGAGTTCATTGCTGCCAGGGCTCTGCCAGCAGTGTTACCCATGCCACCCTGAGGAAATGGGGCACTGTTGGGAAGTTTGACCATCCGTGACTGCATATGAAAACCAGAGTTGGGGAAGCCTGCAGGCATTCCTCCATTGGCAGAACTAGGCTGGGCACCCATGCCCTGCTGGAGACCCGGATGCTGCTGGGGCTGCTGCTGCTGCCAGGATTGGGCCTGTGTTGGCATGGCACCCTGGATACTAGTCGGCATGGAAGAGTTCATGTTATTAGCCAAGGTGTTGGACATGCTATTGGGAAGACGAGCTAACTGTTGCTGCTGCTGCTGTTTCAGCATAGTTGCGCCGGGCTGGTTCTTTAAATGCACTTTTTGCTGGGCTGCTAAAATGTTCTGTTGGTAAGTGGCAGACATGGTTGGCACCTGTGGTCTCTGCTGGTTGGGGTGAGAGGGATGCATGGTCATGTTGCCATACATGACTTGTACATCAAGACCACCAGCACAGGATGGAAGGTTCATATCTGCTTGACTGGCAGTGGGTGGGGCACCAGGAGTTGGGCTGCCATTTTGGCCAAGACTCAATCCCATCATGCTTTGCGTCTGAGGGAACATTCGCTGTGGTCCAGAGGCAGGGCCATTGAGTGAGTTTACATTGCCAATTGACTGTGACGTGCCTAAAACAGAAAAGTAGACACATTAAACAATACAGTCAATGAAACTATTAACACAGCTACTTTAAAACACTGTAAATTCTTCAACAGCATGGCAACACCAAGGCATTATAACCATATATATGCATAAACCATTGTTATTGGATGTTATGGCCTCACACATTGAATTACTCCAATATGGAACTATTTTGGCAAATGTGAAAACTATTTACCTCTACTTATTCGACAATCACAGAATTATGAATTGTAAAACTACTTTCAAAGTTTTCCAATTTGGAGGCAATTACATAGACATTAACTTTCAGTCATTTTAGAATTTGTAATTGTTCATTAGGGCTACCCAATTACGACAAAAATTGTTATTGATTATTTTCCTTGACATTGTAATTGTAAATATTAATGTAGATTATTTGATTTAAATGATGTTCTTTCAATTTTTCTACTGAAATGTAATGTATGTAATGGTTTTTAAACAATCTTGATGGAGTTCCCACTTATTCTGGGCTATTATTGGCTAACTTTCTTTAAGCACATGACATGCTGAGGGTGGCTGGAAAACTGTGGGTAAATCAAAACTAGTTAAACTAGATCAATATTACAATAACCAACTTGAAGATGCTTTCTTTAAGTTTTTAACTTTAAACCAGTTTGCATTTAAACATAAACCAATTTTTTTTGTTGTTTGCTCTAGATAGACAGCTATGCTGCCCGTATGCTTTACCTGAAACCTGAATGAACACATAAAATGCCCAGCTCGTGCACTCAATAAACATAAACTTTAAACCGGCAAAACTGCTGTAGGACACGCCAACAGTAATACGAAGAAGACTTCTAATTCACCACTGCATTCAATGTGCATCACATGCCAAAACACAGAAACGGACTGCTGTTACATTTACATAATAAATGCTCCTGTATTCCTGGTGAGTTTTGACTCATTTTTGTTTGAACAACAGTGCTGCACAATTTAGTCCTAAAACCACAAAATGCAACAAAATGATACTAAAGCTAAAGGCCAACCGAGGTAAACACGTGTCTAAACTAGAAAGAAGTTATGAAGGTCTCTAACAATGTAACCATCTGCTTCTCACACTGTAACCATACATGTGTCATTCAAATGAGGCCAGGAATAAACACCCTTTGCAAATTAAGTGGGTGTTTTTTAACAAGGAACAAAAGGCTGTTTGTGTTGACCTACAGGTCCAGGTGATCGGGTCATGAGTGGACAGATGAATAAAATGAATGTCCCATGATTTCAAATACAAATCAATCCACATGATGTGTTATTACCAGGTGTAATCAAAAGCAGTCACTTATGAATACATTAATATATCTCAGCATTATGAGTAAAGCTGCTTTGAAGCAATGTAACATTGTAAAATGTGCTATATAAAAAAGTTGAATTGAATGAAGTCAATATACCAGAGATGGAGTGTTCTGGAAAGCTGGAGGGGTGCTGCTGGGCCAGGCAGGGCGTAGTACCCGGGAACTGGGACACCTGTTGCTGTGGCTGGAATGGGTTCTGCTGGGCCTGCTGGTTCTGCTGGTCCTGGTACTGTGGTGGAGGACGGGTCAGGTGCCTCTGTAGCTGCTGCTCCTGCTGCTGCCTCTGTTTTTCCTGCAAGCAACGGACACACCATATTTTACTTATGTTGTTTGATCTTCACAGCAGAAGGTATAGTTGTTTGCTGAAGGTATTCTCATACAGCTGTTGCCCCCCAGAGGCACAACAGAAGCATGAAGGACTACTCAAAGATCAGATACAGCATTTACATTCTAAACCTGCGGACAGTACTGTATAGTAACTGATTATATGTTATCTGGGTTACATAATTACATTCCAAAAATTAAGTACTTCTAATCAAATTACAATTCATTGTAAAATACTTATAATCAGAGTACAACTACTATTTTATCTTTACAAACTACTGTACATGACTACATTACATCTCACCTTTCCTGTATCTTTTGCATCAAAAATGTTTAACTTTAATGTACTTTGTGAGCTTAAATAGACTTTGAGAGACTAGATTCAAAGCACCCGTCCAAAATTCTAGAAATTCAGAACTGCAAACATATTTAAATCTGTGATTAACGGTAGGCATACAGCAGGGTGTCCCTCACAATAAGGATATATTCTTCAAGCTAGTTGTATTAATTGCACTAAAAATGTATTATATATTTTAAGTATACTTTGTAGTGTACTGTCAAGCAATATCCTTCTCAATATGTCTTGGGGTGAAACTGGTAAACTTTCAAGTTAATAAAAATGAGCTTTTAGGTATACTTTAAAATGTGTAACTTTAAATATACAACTAGTTTTTTATATTTTTCAGGGTAGGGCATGAAAGGTTTTCTATCCTTGTCATTTAAACAGTCCTTTGTAAGGGTTTCTAAACTGGAGTTTATGAAAAGCTAGTAATTAAACAATGAAACTTAAAATAATTTAATTATTCAGTTACTACGATAAAAGATATTATATTTATGTATAAACAGACTAAGAGTGGGAATTGTTTTTTCTTTTTATTTACAGTCCTGCAGTGACAGCAGCTGTGAGCAGCACCTGTTCAGCCATCATCTGTCTCTGCATGATGATCTGCTTCTGCTGCTGACTCATCAACTGCAGCTGCTGCGTCTGCTTCATGTAAGCTGCATTACCAAGGTTACCCGGGATGCTGTTGCCAGGAACATGAGGGGTAGAGGAGTAGGGCCCCGACTCCTGCTGACACACAAAAATAAAACGCAAACTAAAGAAGAAACTTTAAAACAGAAGGAAAAAAATGTGTTGGTGCGGTGTGGAAGAACATGACCACTGGAGGGCAGGATACCAAACAAGTGACCGTAATTTTTTTAACATGTTTGTGCTTTACAGTTTTTTACATGACTAATGATAATTAAAGTGATAGTCCTTAAGAAATAAAACTGACATTTACTGGTCCTCAAGTTTTCCAAACCTATATACATTTCTTCACAGAGATTTGGAACAACTTGAGCGTGAATAAACAATAACAGAATATTAATTTTCTTTTAATTGTCACTGCATCTGGTGATTTTAATTTAAGCCCTTCACTATTGCACTGTGATTTTTAATACTTTAGTTTTTTTTTTTTTAATTAGCATAGTTTGTAATTTTTGCTGATAAACTACTACTGTACACCAGTTAAATCTTTCAAACTGATGTTCCAAATGATTTAAAACACTTTGAAGCTCTATTCGAGTATCAAAATATGAAGCTGAATAACATTTCTTATTTGATCTGGCTTGAGCATGAGGCAACAATCATCTACAGCCCTTCTGGTCTGGACTACTGACAGTGGAAAAAGGTGTAATTTATATATATTTTATATAATTTGACCCTCAGAAATACAGCTAAACTTGTACATACACACTCGCTCCCATTGTTTGGAAGTCAGTAATGACACAAAGCAGTGTTATCTGAAAAATTAGTTTATCTGTGAAATATGATTAAAAGGGGGAACGTTTTCTGAAAGAGAGTTAACAGCAAGTTGTTGAACAAACCGAGCAAGAGTAAAAAGAACTGATATCTCACAAGATTAAACTGCTATATTTAAACAAAGAGCAGTTGGGGGGTGATCCTAAAATACTCTGTGTCTCTGGTAACTGCCAGAGGCGAGCAGGCAGGATGCATGAAAGACGGCTTTGTTGCCCCCTCCTCTCCCTCCATCATATTCTCTCTCTCTGTCCTTCTTTTTTGTTGACTCGGCTCTCATTGCTCATTCCAACCCCACCACAGTGCAAGTGTGAATGGCTGCCTGCTCTCTGCTCCTTAGCAACCAGCTGCCTGACCCAGACAATCTGTTCAATCCCAGGGTGCAATGGGGCCAGACACACACACACACACACACACACACACACACACACACACACACACTTAAAAACTCACCAATGATTACCATATCATAAACAAAATACTCATTACATATTAAATATTATTTTACTTCTTATATACAATTAACTAACATCCTCAGCATTGCAAGTTCTTTAATGTGCTTTTTGCTGTAACCATTTTTGTTTCTTTAAGTTTGTTATAAGGTTAGGACTTATTTAAACCTCAGCAGAAACATTGGCAACACGTTATAAAGTTTTTGTTATTTACAACATCATCTCATTTTACATGTTTTATAAATGATTAAGCCAAATTACATGTAGGTTGTCAACAACAAGGGACCAGAATTTCAAATTTTTTTTTTTAAGATATAACTCTGGGCAACAGTATTTCTTGACACTTAAGGTACATTTAACCCAACGGTGTTAAATATTGTCCTCTACATTCTAGTTAAGAAAATAAACAAATTGCACTTCTGGGATATAAAAAGGCAATCTTTAAAATAAACCAATAATATGCTTTAAGGACATAAACACTTAGTCATCAAATCTTTGCATACACTGATAATTGTCCTAATTGCTGTGGTGTCAAAGTACTTTAGCACACGTGAGGTTGAGTGATCACTAACACTCATTATTACTAGTCATCATGAAGCGTCTCCAAACCACAATGATTGTGACATCACTTCATTGCAGAAGCCAGTAGAAGACAAACAGGTCCAGACATCACAAAAGTGACACACATCCCTCACAAACGGCCCTTTGTACAAGTATGTTCACTGCAAAAATCCAACCGACACTATGGTGATAAGCCTTACAAGGAACCTGATGCATGCTGTGTCACTTGCAGGTGCTGGGTGTTTAGATGACTGGGTTAAAGTAGAAATGTAGGTCAATGGCATTCATATCTGGTGAAAACTGTAAATGGCCTACAAATCAATATCAGTTGGTGTTTTTAATTATCTTTTTCCTATTTGGCTCTAGTGAATCACCTATTTGTAATTGTTTTATTTACAATTATTTTATAATATTCATTTTATTATTATTTAATTTGCTCACATTGATAGTAAACTTTACTTTAGTAATATGATTCAAATTCAGTCCTAAATAACAATGTGAGGTGATATTTTTGTATTGGCAATCTAACTTGGAGAAATAAGATACTATAAAGAAATAAGCACTAGCCATTAAGGAAGAAACAAAAACAAAACATTGGTTGACAGCTAGTAAGCAGCACAGATATGCAGTAAAAAGTTTTCTTACCGAAGTATGCTGAAGGTGTGGAGGTCTAAAATTCATGTTTGCTGGCCTCTGCTTTTGCATCTGCTGATGTCGCATTAGGTTTACGATGGCCTGGTTTGGCTTGTTCTGGTTCTGAGAGGTGGGAGGGCCCTTGGGGACTCCTGGTGCTCCAACCTCATAGTGAGATAACGGTTTTGTGTTGCTGTAGTCCAACATAGCTGTCTGGACCACTGGGTTGGGTGGATGGCTAAGGGGACCTGTAGGAGTTGCTGTATGGCTTAGCATGTTGCCGTGTCCACTTGGCTGCATATACCCGGTTTGAATACCTGCCTTGGGAGAGCTCTTATTGGCCTGCTGGCCTGGCAAAAGCAATGGTTTGGGGTTGGGGAAATCTTGTGGATACAAGGAAGGGCTGGTGGGCTTCTCAAGACCAAATGTCCCACTGAGCTGACTTTGATTGGGTGCGTTTTGGGGCCAAGATGAAGGGTGGTTGGGCTGTTGATGGAATTTCACCACTTGCTGCTGCTGTTTTTGAACTGCTTGCTGCTGCTGTTGGCTTTGCATAATCTGTGCTCTTCGCTGTTTGTGCACTGCTAACTGCTGCAGCTGCTGCGCAGGAGACAGGTCTTGATTCTGGAGGGGTCTGGTTGTCTGAATGGAAGGCTGCTGAGGCACGGGTAGGGCTGGGGATGTGGCTGGAGCTGTGACAGGGGAGTTGGTGTGCAGTGTAGGTCCGGAAGAGGTGGGTCTTACCTGAGGCGAACCAGTGCAAGAGTCCTGATCATAGGTAGAGGTAGCTGTGGCAGGAGGAAACTCAGTCTTTACGCTTGCCAGATCTGGGGGTATCAGGCCTTGAGCTGCTCCAGCTGACATGAGCTCTGGGTCTTTGCGATCTCCGAAACCATCGCTGAAGAGCTCCTGAATGTCCTCATAGGGCACAGAGCGGTTGAACTCCTCCATAATCTCACTCCAGTCCTGATCGTTGAGGTTCAGGTCAGGGAACAGGCTGTTGTTGCCATTCACGCCTCCGGTAGGCAGTATGCAGGGCAAGATATCGTCTACCGGCTCCTGCTTCATTTCTTTCAGGCGGAAATCAGACTCTGATCCATGTGTCACACCATTGTCAGTTATGCCTGTGCCGTTATGCTCTGCACCCACTGCCCTGTGGTTCCCATTGGGCACAATGGAATCTGTACTCACATTATGTTTCGTGTCCATTGGTGAGAGTGGAGGCACTGTGCCATTCTTAATTCTATCCAGACCCCCCAGTGAATCCTCAACGCAGACCTTTTTTGAGGGTGGGTAACCATCACTGAAACCATTGACCTGGTCACGGCCAAGAGGAGAACCAGCATTCTCCAGCTTCCGCTTCACAGTCTCCTGTAACTACAAAGACAAAACAAATCCAATGAGCAATAAGCTTTTAGCAATGAGACAAACAGTACATCAAGTTCATTATCATTCATATTTTGTTACATTGTTGTGTAATGTAAAGCTTTTCCTTTTAAAATGACACTTTTTACTTGGCAGTTAGCAGGATCTGGATATGTGGCTAGAGCATATGCAACCACCACTAGTTAGCGAGATGTTAGGGTTAGGGATTCCAACTCTACAATTGTTCAATTTTGGATTAAACTTAATTAAGTTGCATTTAAAAGTTAACATCCTATCCTACTACCATGGCAAACATTGTGCACAGCAGGAATACATTTTTGTCTGCATACATTTAAGGTAATTAAGAACCTGTTTCACAAAAACTCGCTTCATGAGCACAATGCCAGAGGCGATTTACACTCAGGGGTTCTTGTGTGGTTACACACTGTGCCATATCACTCTTAAAATGTCTTCATATATTTGAAATTATACACAACAACAGCATCTAAATTTAGGAGAAGTTGGAACTTTAATTTGAATAAATGGTAATGCCTTAAAATAAGGTTTAATTGGTTACCATAGGTAATGCATTACGTATCAATGAACCATTTTCTGTACAGCTGTTTAAAGTTAATTCATAGTTATATTAGTTTAGGAATAATTAGTTCAAACAACAAAATTTGTATAGAAAGTAATGTTAAATTAATACATGCTTTAAAATATTGTTGACCTACATCAACTAACAAACAAATACAACCTTATTATATTCTTTACCATAAACTTTACTATTAACATTTACAATGCAAAGTGTTCCCTTATACTACAAAACTCTGCAACAGAATAATTATTTCAGATTGTCCATACAGGTATCACATCAAGGATCAAAATGTTGCAGCCTGGGTTAAATTGTAACTGTGTATGGCTGTTGTTTGTTGTCGTCTTCTTTGTTTTCCTTATATTGTAAGTTGCTTTGGATAAAATAATAACACTATACACAGCAAACTACCACATTACCCACAATAAGTTTAAAGCTACTGCGGGCACAATAAAGACTTGTTACTGGCACTTCCTCAGTTCCTCATTCCTAGTCAACAAAAACAGAGTGTTGAAGTGCTGGCATATGACAAAAAGCTTTGTATAACAAGAGTATTTAATTAGATTTAAAACAGCAAACCTAACCTAAGTTAGCGATGGTGCTACACTCATACTGGCTCTGTGTGAAGTCTGTCTAATGTTAACACTCCCTCCTGACAACAGCAGCATTTCTGAACCTGATAAACTGGTCTTTCTGTATCGACTACAAGCACTGAGACAGCCTTGCTTGGTCGGCACACCCACAAAAGCTTCCTCTCCTTCAAACATGCTAAAACTCTTCCCAAAGCATTTTATGTCAGTATGTGTCTCTTAATCTCTTACTCTCATACTTCTGCTCCCCCGCTTTGAGCCACATCACTCTAATTAGCATGTGTATGAACGTGTTTCCCACAACAAAAGAGCCAGCGCTCTGCCTTTCGAAGGGGTGCTGAAGCATGCTGAATTCCTGCCTTCGCACAGCTCAAACTCTGCTCGCCTTTGATGCCTCTTCTGCTACAACAGACAACCCCCGACTGCATGGGAGGACAGCCACAGGTTTGGCTCGGGGCAGAAAAGTGGGTGTTTCAGCACAGTGATAAATATTAAAGCAGAGACTTGGGTCACTACACTTAGCAATCCATCTGTGATTTCTTTACATCTATTTAACTGAAGAGCAAAGTCCAACAAGTGTTTAATGTGTTTGAAGAACCTGCTAATTAGACCTTTCATGTCGGAATATGGCTTAATATTAAAAGTGCAATTCAAACCATATTTTTATGTATTGGTCATAGGTTAGGTAGGCTTCCCCTGTTAAATTACCAAGCAACTTATGACAATCCACCTGGCAGACAAAATTAAAAGGCAGAAAATTTACTACATGAATTTAACACTGATTTTTTAAATACAGTATTTCAATTTTAAGTCACATGTTTAACCAGTTATACCAAATGAGAGGCACAGCTAGCTAATAGTGACATCAGCCTAATGCACCAATTACAAGTAGTCATTTGTATTTGCTCCTCTGCTACATTTGTTCCCTGGAATTGATTAATGGTGGCACTTGATTTAAATAAATCCTCCATAGCTATAGTTGTTAATTATAATATTCACAGACAACCATTTTTGTAGTCTTTTTCTCTTGTGCCCTGGTTAATGTTTAAGCCTAAAATGAAGGCAGGCCAGTTTTGGGACAAGTGCTGAGCAGGGAAGAGTGAGTTATGTTGAATCATACCAGCTGCACATCAATAGCTCATTGCAAAGCATGATGGGAAAGCCTGGTGGAACAGGAAGGCCTTTCAAATGAGCTTCAATATCATAAACAACAAAAAAACAGCTACCAGGAGATCTGAGCTTCGAGAACAAGTCACCCAATCATTCACTAATGTTTAAAAAGTGTATGACTGACCTAAAACACATCACAACTCCTTACCTAAAGCTGAAGCTTAATACTTTTAGTAAATAACTGATATTGTTTGTTTGTAATACAAAGCTATGCAACGAAATACGCAGATTGAAATACACAGCAGGCACAATACTGTAGTACCCAAAGACAGAATTTGTAATTTTAGGTGCTGTACTTCAAGACCAGCTTCTCATACTTAACTTTGATCAAGCTACATGAGGGGGTCAGTGTACCAGCAACCTGTAAGAGATTATGTAAGAGTGTATTGGGTGTACCTTCATATAAAGCCAAGGAAATACAGGAAAAAATACAGGAAAGTGTGGAAATGCACAGACAGTTGTTCTTAGGGCCACACGCACCCAAAAACTACAGCCAAACTCTGTCATGTCAAAGCTGCATAACAAACAACATAAAACTAGTTAAACTGCTCTGAATGCAAAACAAACTACCTGACCAGCTGTAAAGAAACAACTGTACCACACCATAAGTTTTTTAAACCATGGGTTGAGGCTACTTTTATGTGGATTAAGCAATGTTTTACACTTTTTGTTTTGAAGAGGTGTAACCCTGGGTTACAAGGCACTGAGAAGTTATTCCTGCATTGCAGGGTCAAAGGTATACAGTGTTAAACAGGGTGAATGATAGAATGCTACAATACATTTTCTGTAACAGACAAACAATCATGAAGTGTGCAGATGTCACACTGTATTTAGCTATTTGTCAATTTTGTCAACGTGTTCATGTCTGTATTGTCAGTGATGCAAGTTCCCAATGGTTGCTTAAACATCATATCTGTGGGGGATTTAGTGCTCTGGTGTTTTTTGAAGATGCAAGTTCCAGGTGATGAGTTAGTCCTCATGGAACAGCCTTACCTTGGCAAGTGATTCTGAAATTTGCCGCAATTAAAAATTTAATCAGAGTTTAAAAATGTACAGTGTGAACTCATTAGTATTATAAATCAGGCCATATGAGGTCACCAAAGTTGACAGTTTGACTTTTTTCAAAACATTTCACACCCATAAAAATTCAATTACAGTTATTAGAAAATCAACATTAGGCCAGTAAAACTTTACCAAAGATTTAACATAAACAGCACTAATCCAAAAAGGCATGTGTTGCATTCTAAGGTTCGTCACAAGGGGTCTTCTTCCAGAAGTAGTTTTTTATTTTAGGTCAACAACTGCTCGTAACAGAGCAAGTTTGAAGCTTCTTGAGCTAATTAGTTTACCAACCAATAGCTAATACTTATGGTTACATGTACAGTGACATTAATTCGCAAAGCATCCAAGGATGACAGGTTTTAAGAAACTACTAAAACAAATGCAATAATTAATTACCAACCAATGAGAAAGCTGATGATGAGAGTAAACCAAATCGTACAATGTCAAAAATGTTGTTGTAACATTTTCCTTTGAAAATATCCTGAAATCTGAGTGAGAAAGACTCTTATGTTTAATCAAACAAAGTAACATGCTAATCTCACCACCTCTCCTATAGCATTTTAAGATCCAACTACAACAAGTATAAGTGTTTTCAAATTTTCATGGCTTAGCCTACTGTATTACACTGAAGGACAACATTATGTAATTGAACCCTGGGCATACATTAACACAATAAAAACCAAACCCCAGTTTGGACCAAAATTATCACTTGAGCTTAGGGATTGTTGCTGTAAAACCAGCCATGGTTTCTGTATTATATACTACACTACTGTTTTGGTCAATATTTCTCCATTACAATATCTCTGAGAAATAAAGTCATAGGTGTTTAAAGTGGAGTTTATAACACCAAACTTGCTTAAATTGAATGTAAATAATTATAGCCTCAAAAAGTATTAGGATACCCACGTAGGCACCCTCCATGACATGCCATTATTTTAATAAACTTTAATAACAGACTTAATAACAAAATTATGGGAATACTTTTAATCAAATAATGTGATGTTATTAGTTGTACCACACAGTAACAATGTCAGAATAATATGTCAAGTCATTTGTTGCTTTTATTTAAAACCTCTTTTTGTGAAATTTGACTAAGAAAATGCATCTATACCATCTTCTACATTTAAAGAAAATGGCACTCACTCCTTTTTTTACCTAACACAGTTTAAGTGTGCCTGGATCTTCTGGCCACTATAAAAGACTCTGTTTTAAAGTGAAGCCATGCAATTAACACAAGCAGACAAAACCATAGGGCCATTCTCTACTCAGAAAACAAACCTGCCATCACTTATATATCTGGACAAAACGCACAGGGAGAGATCACGTGACGTGCTGGACCCGAGCGCTTTGGTTACTGTCACGTGATACCACTGGTGAAGCATCCATGTCCCTTAACTGTTCGAAGTTACGGCTGCAGTGTTTCTCTATGTTAAAATGCATCAAACTGTACTCAAAGTTTGCAAGTCACTCTTGCTAAATGTCTTGCTCATAATAAACAGTGTACTGAGTTTAAACCTACAACCCTTTAGTTTCACATCGCACGACCAAAAGTTCTTTATGTACTCATTCCCGTAAAAAATCTCATGCACACTCACCGCTATCAGTGTGCTGTTTCTGCTCTGCTCCCCGGGTGTCCCACTTCCACCGTCCACCAGATCTCCATTCCCGCCGCCCGTGCCTCTTTGCGCTGCCGAGTCCGCGTTCACCGCCGGCGGCTGTCTGTGCTTGCTCGAGCGCTTGGCCTTGGTCTGCAGGCAGCGCTGGTGCAGCGAGAGCGTCTGCTGCCTGTCCATCTCCAGTCTGTCTATCGCCGTGTTCTCATAGCGGTTCTCACAGCTGTCGTGATGCCGCCGAAAGAGCTCGATCCGCCGCCGGAGTCGCTCCATCACCGCGCTGTGACGCGGTACCACGAAATCCGCCATCAGCCACAACAACTGCGTGTTTCTAAACTCACTCGAGTGTCCGGATAGCAGCACAACTCACACAGAACTGATCGCAGTGCTTCAGAGAGTATGTGTGTGCGTCTTCACAAAACGCACTCAACTGCCTCCATTTTTACCACTATCTGCCTCATTATACAACAAAAGAAACAGCACATCATTAAGATCAGATTCAGTAACTGCAAACTGTAATAAAACTAAGTTCTAATGAAAGTAAAACACTAAACAAACTGAGCAAATATTTAAGTTCTTGCTAGAATACAGATATCTATAAAACGCGTAACTTTATATACAAACGTTATATATGCGTCTTAGATTAAACAGTTAAATCTCTGGAGCTGCGAGTGCAATTTAGAGTAAAGTTTAAAGTTACCAAACCTTATACCCTCTTATCTAAATAAAAAAGCCATGGCTTTTGCACATTTATTTCAAGTTAATCTAAAACATGTCGTTACATAAACGTATCGATTCTGTTTTCACCAATCACGAAACTTTTGGTGATTTTTTTATCCGCGCAGTTAAAGTTTGAGACTTACTGGAAGTAAAACAGAAATGTGAAAAGCAGTTTCATCCAGCCAGACGCAAAAAACCGCTCGTGCAGCATCCATTCAGCGCTAAAACGTGAACTTCCAGAGTTTACAGCGAGTTTCAGCAGTTAAAGTAACTTTTAAAACAGCAGCGCGGCTAACAGCTGATCGTCACTTACACTGCAGCTACGGATGTGGGTTAGCCTGACTGCTAACTAGCTCTCAAACAAAGCATTATAAGCTCGCTTTTTATTGAAATCTGATTCAAAAGTGTTAAATTACACACATCCGACCCATCTACCTCAGTTCAACAAAACACAAAAGCACAAATTCAGAGAGTAAAGAAATAAACTATACCCTGCTGCGCGGTGTCTATTGTTTTCTAGTGTGCAAGCAGTTGTTGGTCGCCATCTTGTAACTCGTTTTTTCCCTTTCCATATTCATGGGCTCTGTCTGACAGCGCACAAGGGAGATGCTTTGTCGTGCACAAGAAAATATCAGAAGGTAAACTAGTAGGCATTATTTGTAAGCGTAAAGAACAGATAATAAATTAAGTTAGTTAAGCAGACAGACAGACAAATAAAACAAAAGATAGACCAAAGATAAGTATTTTGTTGAATCAACAGTTATCATAGTCATTTTTATTGATTTGCCTCCCTTTAATTCATGTGAAGTCTTTTTTGTAACTTTTTATTGATATGATATTCTAGTAATATTTACACAACTTTCTGCTAATTCTAACTATTAAGATACCTGCTTCCAGGGGTACAAACAGTTTCGTTTATTCTATATGGCACCTTCTCTTCACCTAAGTATGTTCATTTCAGGCCGATTGCGGTTCCCCTTTCATAATAAACCAGAGCTGACATTTGTGAGAGATTAATGATTTGAAAGAAACAAGAAGCTGTGGGTAATTTTTCTTGTTCAATCGTGTTCAATTGCTTGCATTTTCCAAAGTTTTCTCAAAGTATCTTCCATTAGCTGGTCTAAAGGTTATGCTTCTCAATAAGCTATTTTAAAGAATTGAGAGATGTATAAATGTAGCTGATATGATTATTTAAGTTTTTACTAAACACTTTACTGCTATTTAGTACTATAAATGCACATTGTTTACACTTAAATAACCACCTCTGCAAGAACTAGTGGGGGAATTTAAATGCATGTTTATAAAAAGCAGTAACAGAATGTATAGTCATTTGACATTTCTGATGTACATGAGAAAGCCTCTGTGACATTTTGTTACATTTTAGTGATCAAACCTGATTTTAGTGTATCAGTTTCCTTGCTCTATAGAGCAGCTGTCTCTTACATGTAAACAACAATGCTCAACAAAAAACATTAAAATAAAATCTCACATTTCACCCCAAAATCAATTTATAAATATTTGTTGTTTATAGGTAAATTGTTTTGCATACTAACTATTTCCATAATAATTAAATCTTCCCAGTTTGTTTTTGTAATTAATGTTACTCTTAAAGTATTATGAACTTACTGTCATTACTGTAATGCGGTCACTGCATGTAATGCCGTTTTTGTAATTGCTCAAACTAAAGAAAATAAAGTATTCGATACAAGGACTCAGGTTTAGTTAGTGTTAAAATGTAGCCACGCACAATAATCACACAGCAGCCAGCATAGTCATGTCACTCATTAAATCCTTTTATTTTAGTTTATAAGTATCATGGTAGATTTATTCTAAAACTCTCCCCTAAAGATCAGAAAAATCATTCAGACTCGTTATCTTAATCTCATGGTCCACTGACACCAGCCAATCATATAATCTATAAACATCCATTTTTTTAATATCCATCCACTTTAACAATCACCTATGTGTGAAATGATTAAAAAAAACAGAACAGCCCAAAACACAGGTGTACTGAAGGACATGTAAAGTTGGAGTAAAAACGTAAATAACAGCAGATATTGGTGTGTATGGCGTGTGCTTTTAATTTTCTTCACTACCTTTGAAAGTGCCAACTCTTCACCAGTCTTGGGGTAGAGCTCATATGGCATTTCACCTGACTTTCTTATGGAATATGAACAGATGAGGCCAATTTGCCATTTGAGAAAATAAGTAACTTTAAGAAAACAAGCAATGCAACATGGGCTAGTTAATAGTGCCTTTTTCATATCTTTGGGGTGAAATATTTAAGGGTAGAAATGGTAAGAAATGGTAATTATTCAACATTTTGCTTTTCACCCAGAACATTGCTTTCTATGCTTTCTCTTAGTGACACTTCAAAGAATCTTCAAGAGGAATTTTTTTAACATGTCAAACACCGGTCCAGATCCATATTTCACCCCAAAAACAAAGAAACAAGAAATAATATTTTGCATAAGTAATTCAAACCTATTTTAGGATCATTAATTGTTTTTGTATTGTGAAATCTCATTACCATCATGCAAAACGGCATGTATTTATACATCACACATACTAAATTACAACTAAATTACAATATTGTCAAATGTGAACAATGAGGAAAAACTGGAAAAATAAAAATCCAACAAATTATGTCAAAAAACAATGTTTATGATCCAAAAATGTATTTTGTTAAAAATGTGATGTAGATATTTTGGGTTCTTTCTTGGACTTTGTTTGTACATGGTGCAAATGAAATTTGTTCAAACAGAAGCTGCTGAATATAGCATCACTGTGAGAGAAACAAAACTGTTGTCCTGTTATCAGGTGTATCTGGCAAGCTTCTACACGCACCAATGGAAATAAATTCAACCGCATCAATATATAAGGTCACTGCGGGCAAAAAACAAGATCTCTTTAATGTTGCTAATCTGTCTGTTATACGCTCTCTGACATGCTTTGGTTTCATGTTGTCCCCGTTATTGAGCTGGACAGGTTAGAATATTAGTTCAAAACTAGAAAACATATAGGTTGTACAGCAATCCACGATTTAGTAAAAAGTCTGAATAACAAAAAAAAAAAAAAAAGACAAAACTCACAGTACAGTCACAGAAAAAAATATTAGCAAAAATCGTCTGTCCTACAAATAAGGCAGTACAATGACTAGAATCTACACATCTACCTTGTAGTCTTCCTGGATTCTTCACTGAGTGTGTGCACCATGCCTGGGTATACATTATGCTTATGACTGGGCCATTTGACCTGACAGAATATGAACCGTATGGAATGGAGGAAAAGAAAATCTTGTTACTTTAAAGTATTTTAAGCTACTAAGTGACAAATGAACAGTTTATCATTAATTATCAATTAATATCAATCACACAACAGATCAAAGCCCTGCCTTCCTTTAAATATTTGGCTTTCTATGGTTTTGCTGTAATTCGACAACTTTATTAAAATGCAGGAAAAAGGTGATTTGCCTGTAGTTATTATGACACTAATTGTGCCATAGTGTTGCTATATGTTAAGCTTTAGACACACCAGTGGAAGTGTGTGAGAGACAGCTAAAAGGAGGGTATGAGATCTTTACATGAGTGTTTAACGCAGAGTCTAGGAATGGTGTTAAAGTTGTCATTTCTATTTTAAATATGGACAAAGTTTCTAAGATGAAACCATTATCATTATCACCATGGTAACCATCAACATCCTCAAGGCAGTTTGAGGTGTTCATTGCTGTTGATTGTGGGATGGGCTGCACAGTTGCTCTCTGACCATCATCATGTCAGGGATGGAGAAAATGTAGAAATGGAGTTAGGAAGGTTGGAGCTGGCTCCATAATGAGGATGTTAGGATATGTTTGAGGAAATACATGTCCATTAGTCCTTTCTTGGTTTTCTATTTCTGGGGGACCTTCTAAGGATGTCATCCTCTGATTTCTACACAAGAGTGAATTAAAACAACAACAAAAAAATTAAGCAATTGATGCATGCACTCATAAATGCAAACATAAATGCAAACATAGAAACATTCCTATTTATAACATAATTAGACTATTAGAAGCTCTACCTCATTGGATTTCTGTCCAACTGTGTGTTCATTCTCTATAGACTCTTCTCCTGTGGAATCTCCTTCACTCTTCTTTTCTTCTGATGGAGAAAACAACCTTCAATTTCCACAAGCTTTACTAAAGCTTTCATTTTAAAATCAACCAGGAATGATTTCTAACAAAAGAACCCGAGTCTGACTGTTCAAATGACTGGACTAAGAAAAAGAACTGAACAAATGCAATCCTTCATCAGACCTGCTTCATCCCTGGCTTCCTCTTCCTCAGGCTTCTCCTCTTCAGCTTCTTCCGTTACATCTGGCTGAGGTGCATCAGTCTTCTTATACTCAGCAGCAGTAGAGGCAGAGCTCTTCTGTAAGAAAGAGAACATTATCGAACAGTCCACCCCTCGGCTTAGCTTCCTGCGTAAAATGACAATACTACACACACGCGCACACCCCTTACCTTTCCAGTGCAGCAGAAGACAATGATGAGCACAAGAGGCAGGGCCACAGTCAGGACATACACAATCCAAAGCCAGGGTCTCTCTTCAGCAGCCGATATCATCTGATTCACCAAACCAGGCTGCAAACACACAATCACAAAATTCACTATCACAAAGCTACATAATAGCAGATGTTTACAAATGAATATTACTTTGGTTCTTTTTTTGTCACTTGAGCTGATAGGAAAGATGGAACAAAAAATTATGGGGAGGAGAAGCAGGTCAGGATGAGGAAATCAAGTCACCCAGACTGGAATTTGGGCTGCTTACATTAACTACTAGGCTATCTATCAACTAACTATCATTTATGATAACCACTAGAAAACAACTCTTGCTTAAAGTGCATACTGAAGATCTTCTGTCACAATTATGTTGCCAATACAAACACTGACTGTACCCTACATACTTTGAACATAGAGATAAAGATTTCACCAATTATACCAGGATTACACTCATTCATGTAGGATTTACAGAAAGACAAACTGCTGAATTCTAACCAAGCATCATTTATACTCATTGTTTTTCATGCTGCAACCACTGTTCTGTTTTTAAGAAGCCATTTTGGCTGATTAAACTAACCACAATCAAAGCCTACAGTCACTAAGACAAACACACGGGCTTCTGTCAAGTCCTGTAGCAGCAACAGAGCTGGCTCTTCAGTTTAACATGCAAGGAATGTGTGGAATGCACCGTTGGAAAGAAGGCATCTGAACAAGAGAAATTCTAATGAACACTGGCCAAAACACAGCTCAGAGAACACTGCTATCAACAGACAGGAGAAAATCAATTGAAAAATCTGTATTTTTAAAACTTTTTTCATTTTCAGGCCACCTATGTACTCCTAAGATTTGCCAAACAAACTTTTAGCAAATCTACACAATCCACATTTCAATAAAATGCTCTTTTTGAATGACAAGACCTCTTACCAGAAAACCACCTGCCACACACTTGCCATAGGCAGCAAACCATACTTAACACACTTAACTGCAATGTAAACTAAAAAGGGGGATAGATATGCACTACCATGAACCTGTGCTCATCAAGAGATTTCACAGGATCTTTAAAGTACTTTAAAGCTTTTAGTAAGTTACTTTCCCTGGATTTACATATCAGCCTCTGTGGTAATGGAAAATTCTTTTACAAATAACTTGACCACAGCATCCTTTAACTGTTTAACTGAGATATCTGTTCTATAAACAGAGATGCTTGAACAAAAACTGCTTTAAGAATCCAGGGCTTTGGCAGCTTATGTGCAGTTCTGTGCAGATATTTACTGCGTGTTTCCGGTGTAAGAATGCAGAGGATGGACATGGACTGTGAAAAGTGAAGTGGGGGGATGTTATACGCATATGTAAAGAGCTGAATAATATGAGATTGTAGAATATGTGTTATGAAGAAACAGCAGGCTGTGTGTGTGTGTGTGTGTAGCCCCACACCCTATGAAAGAACGCTGTTGGTTGAACTGGCTGTGTCATGTGGTAAACACTCAGTGGGAAGTGGAAACAGATTTTTAATGCATTACAGAGTGGAACCAGCATACACACATCCCAGAAGTTTTTCACACAAACAGATCTATATGACGTGCTAATCACAACAGCATATGACATGAGAACTGTAAAAACCCCACATAAGTCAAAAACAAATCTAAATTCTGCAACTGTTACTTGGTCTTCGCTACTAGCATTAAACCTGCTCCATGCCACATTTTGCCATTTATGTGCAAATTATCAGCAAATTATGTGCAATATGCCCTAAACAGTCTATAAAAATGGCAAAAGCACATGATTGAACAAAATATAAAGCAGGCAAAGAGATGAATAAATAATGAGATTTCATACCTCAGCAGCTCCTTCAGCAGCTTTCTTCAGCCCCCAGCCATCAGCAGCCCACCGATCAGCCACGTTTTGATCAGAGGTGATAAAGAAGTTGTCAAAGAAGATGTCAGAAGACATGGACCAAAGCTCTAGACCTACAGCACTGAACGCAGTCATGCGGAATGGGTGCAGGTCTTCAAAGAAGTCTGGGTTGGGAATCTTCCTGGGCTTCCACACTCCCTGCAAAAACAACACAGCTCATAACATGTCTCCAATATATATCTTTTTTAATATTGAATTATAATCAAAATTGTTGTAGAGCGTCAACATCGTCGAGTGGGTAAAATGCGTCGTTGACAAATATTTTTTACAGTGATTTCAAATAATGGCGGTGATGGCTGCTGCTCATGGACAAAGTGAAAATGCATCACAAAGATCCAGACCACGAACATCAAAAGTGTGGGAATACTTTAGACAGAGGCCGAATCAAATGGTGCTTTGTTCACTTTGCAACACTGAGATGGCATACCGCGGCAGCACTAGCGCTATGAATAAGCACCTTAAAATAAAACATCCCGGTACACTTCGACCTGAAAACGACGAGCCAGCTGTGCCAGTATTTATTAGTTATTTTTGTTTCGTTTTTGCCCATCTTGTTTTGATACCTCTTTAAAGCTAAAGCTATTGGCAAATCCGTCATTAATGTGCTATACAGTAATATGATTGTAATCGTTAACAGTGCAGATGCACCTTCTTGCTAATTAAAACCAGCTAATTAAAAAAATCATTACATTAATTGGGAAGAAATAAATCAACAGATTAGTCGACTAAATGAAAAATTAGTCGTGAGATTAATTGACAGACAAAATAATCATTAGATGCAGCTCTAAATTGTTGCCACAATGCAAGGGTGATGCTATGTGGTTGATTTTTGAAACTCCACAATGTCTCCACAATGTTTGGATACAAATTAAGGCTCAACTATAGAATGTTCCTTCTAAGTTACTCTATATATTATTTTTCCACCCATTGTTTTGTTTGACAAAAATCTTGTCCGCATCTTTAGCAACCACCAATAATATTCACATTTAAAGTGTAGAGTGTTTAAAAAAACAACAACACACTTGTCATAAAAAATAAGCTCCCAATAACTTGATAGATACCTGATAGTTAGGGTTGTCAATCATTGGTGGCTTCCACTTGCCCTTGTAGTTGGGGTTGTCAATCATTGGCCTCTGCCATGTGCCACAGCCAGGGGCAGACTCACAGGTGGGGTTTGGGATCTGAGGTGCCTCCCATTCACCGTCCATATCCTCATCCCTAATAAGGAATACAAGTGGATGAAAACAAAGCTATTTAGGCTGAGCCATTCTATTACGTCTATTCAGTAAGAAGAGAAACCAGCATAGAATGCATTCACAGGTAAAATACACGCTTGTTTTTGTGGTTTACTGAGACACTACAGACCTATTGCCAATATTTAAGGAATAGGAAATAGAAAAATTCCCTATATTTTGTCAATATTAAGTTTAAAAATGAACATCATTTAGTATGTTCTTTTAGGCCAATTGGTTGAATTAATATACAAGCTTCTGTAAACAACAATTGAATCGTTACACGTCATGATACAAAACAAAATGCTTTACTTCTGCTTTGGAACTGGCTGCCCAGTAGGGCTGTGCAATATATCAAATTACAATTTTGGCTCCAATCGATTACAAAAAGTGATAAAGAAAAAAAGTAAAAATAATTTCATCACATTACGTTTGCTATTTTGTCGTGTTCTGAATGACATGCGCACTTCTGCCACGCAAGAGATGATGCTCTCTTATATGGGACATTTGAGTATTTACTTATTCAGTTATTTTATGTGAAAGGAAGTAAGTATTTAAATATTAACCAAAATAATCAATTATTTTTTTGCATAATTGAACAGCCCTACTGCCCAGCATAAATCGCTATCTATTGTTCTGTTTCTCGGTTTAACTAACCAGTAATGCCTCTGAGCTTAATTTAATGCTAATAATGCAGCATTATTACATCAGAGAATACAATTCAGAGGAAGATAATTTTACAATTTAAGGAAAGAATTAAAATAAATTCTACTCAATGAGGCCAGGAATATGCATGTAAAAAAAGGTCAAAGGTAATTTACATTTGACTTGAGTGTGATGGTGAATGCATTACCAATCTTCTGGTTTGATGGCATCAGGGTCACTGATATATTCCAGTTCTTCATCCAACCAGCCATCAGGCTTCAAAGCATCTTCATCAGGAATCTTAGCAGGAGCATCTTCATCCCTGAGGAAGAGGAACAAACAGATAATGAACAACAAAGAAATGGCTGCACAGAAACCTGCAGTAACACATGCTCTGTGCCCCACCAGTCCTCAGGTTTGACAGCATCTGGGTCCTGGATCTTGGGTCTCTCGTCCCAGTCCTCAGGCTTGTGGTCATCAGGATCCTCAATTTCAGCAGGGGGGTTCACAGGGGGAGTCACGTCATTCAACAGATTACCGCTGTTCACCACAGTCTGATCGATCAGAATCTCAAAACTGTTGTCAGGTTTCAACACTGCAGGGATAGCATATTGACATATGTAAATATTTACTCTCAGCGATATGTGCTGTACAATCACTACGTAGTTTAATCGGGTTTGGATTCAAATCATTTGCAGCTTGAGCTTGCAATTCACCTATAAACTTCCAATGTATTTAGACTGGCATTTGGTAGCCTTGTTTTTAGTGAGTAACAGCAAAATGTACAATATTTACTACCCTTAAAAAATCTAATGCAAATCCTAAACTTGATCAGCCCAGCAAACCAGGTTGATTTGCACATACAGCTATTCAAACACACAGTGTTAATTTATGTCATTGACACTCAATGATAAGAACTACAATTAAACTTTTCACCAACTACAGAAATATACAGTATAAATAAATCACTAGTGACTGCAGTGACAACACAATTTGTTATTCCTTTAAATGAATGTTTGCAGCCTAAACAGTGCACTTACTGCTACATGCTAAGATTTGTGCTTTTCCAACAAAAATAAACAAACTAAGGCTTTTTTAAACTTAATGTGTTTGGAATTACGAGCAACAGGACAAACAGGACATATTTTAATACACAAGTTCTAATACTAATACAAATTACTCCAACTGAAAGCACATGTAAACATCAGACCATATTAAATAACATCTCAGTTAACAAGAATTTTTAAATAATTTTGGAGTGACAAAAAAGTATGTATTTAATCATGGCTAGTGCTCATTTTTAAAAGCAATAGTGTTTGTAAGCAGGTTCCTAGGCAAAAGTTTTGATCAACATATAAAAGTGTATTTTATACCCAGTGTGTAGAGGTGAGTCTTCTTGTCGCTGTAATATGTGCGGAGGTCAGCATCCGGCTTCTTGGCATGTTTCTCCTCAAACTCGCCAGTTTTAGGGTTCTTGTGTCTGAAGATGAAATGCAGTTTGTAATCCTCACCACACTTATCAGGTCCAAACATGATCGTGTATGGAGTCCTATCCACAAACTGCTCCTATGAGGCCAGACAGATACACTGAGGGTGAGACTCAACAGTAAAATGCTGTATAGAACGTTCACAAAGCACATTTGTGAGCAAGTTGTAAAAGTTCAGCCAACAAAACGTTGCAATAAGTTTAACATGCAGGCACACAACAATGACATTTAACAGACTATAATTTAATCTACCATTTGGATCTGCTTTGACAAAAGTCTTTGACATCACAACAAACTGATTATTTTCAATTCCGGAATGATAATGGAGCAACAACAGGCCCCATATCCAGATCAGAGGTGCAGTTTAACACGATATAATAGTTTATATTGACCGGCATCAGTTTATATTGACCTGACTGATGCCCAGGCCCATGAGACCAGGGCACCAGTCAGGTTTTGTGCAATAAATTCTCCTGTATGGTCTTCGGTAAAATATGCAGTTTCCAAGCATTTACTCTTCAGATTCCGATCGTCATCTATGAAATGCACACTTATATTTATAATATATAAGGATCACACGTGCAACTCGTCCACATGTCTGCGGTTTTTACAAAGCTTACATGCAACATTGTTCTGATGTTGGTCGGAGGAAAAGAAACCAAAAAACTTCCACACAGTTGAGCTGACATGTGTTTTTATTGACAATCTCCTCACCGCCGGAGCTCATCTTGTGCGCGGTCTAATGTCACCTGCGATGACGCAACCGAATGCGAGAGCAATGCAGCCTGGCTGTTTAGATCTTATTGGTCGTTTGCGTGTCATCAGCAGCACACGCTCATTCTTTAAAACATCTGATGGGCTGTTTATGATCTTTAATTTAATGACAATATTGAGGCTATACCGAAGAATTTTTATATTGTTACCGACAATTGTATAGCGTCGATAAATACTGATACAGTTTTATCGCCCAGCCCTAGTTGAGGCAATCAAAAACATTTATGTTATCACCAACAATGTGTATCAACTAAACCAGCCCACTGAATGTGTGTATATTTTTACCAAGTCTAGGTCATCAGTTTGAGACAGCAGTTTCACGTAAGCGCCACCACAGTCGATGCCTGTCTGAAAGTTTACCTCATACCTAGGCAAATAACAGTTAATTAGTATTTTTTCAAAGCTCCAATATACAACTATGTTAATGTAACATATTGCATCATTTGCCACCTTAAAACAAATTATAAAAAGTCTCTTTACAATAGAACATTACATTTCATTCACATTTTTTTAAACCAACACAATCCTATATTATACTATATTATTATATTATCCATTATATTAATTCTAATAACTGAAAACATTTGAAAGCGAGAGCACAGGTGAACACTCACTGGACTATGAGTGGTTTGGTGTCAAAGACGAAGGGTCTTAGCAGGAGAGCAGAGATGGCGTGATGTTTGGCTCTGGACTTCAACACCAGACCTTTATCACCTGGAAGTTTGGTGTCCTGCATCTCCTCAACCTCCCATTTACCTTCACACAATGCAGCACAGCGTCACATCACTTTATACAGGCTATTTCCATACAATTCATTATATCTATGACTCAATTAACCTTTCTTTTTCAGAATACAGTGCATGCATGTGCCTATTTCCAGTTGTCCTATCACTATCTTACCTTCATGTAGTCATGCAGCATAGGCTGATAGTTTTAAGTAAAACTGAAGTTTTGTTAATTTTGTCATGTTTATACTTTAAGGCATGAACACTTTATTTTTTGAAACGGCAAAATCTTTTTTCCACATTTTTTTTACCGTTATTTGGGTTCACTTGTTGTGAAATCAAACTTACCATCATACTTGGCAATTTCCTCGTCAATTCCATCCTTCTTTGCCTGGGATAAAACCCATCTAGAAATAGAAAAACAGCTTTAATAATAAGTCAAAACAACTGCCTGTAAATGTATACGAGATAAGGGCTTGATTTTTGACTGTGTGGGTACGATGGACATCTCACCCATGAAGTGTTCCTTTATCAAAAGACTCTGCGAAGAAGTGCTCACCCATTGGCTCTGGAGCTTTATAAGTCACCTTCAGTAAGACAATGCTGTTAGTCACATATTAACCTTTCTGAACCTTCAAGCATAAGACTTGTGATAAGCCCTTGAAGCTACCCACTTTATTTTGCACGATGCTATTTTATGTGATTGTCTGAGACTTACTATTCATTAGATGTTATAGCTAAATAATGGAAACAACAACATGTTGCAAATGGTAAAACCTATTGCATTACAATCCTTTTTTAATGCATCTAATTATTATAAACTGGTGCTTATAATTATGATAATGATATTATATACATTAAACATTTGTTTTGCTCTAATAGACCATTTGGTTTAATCACAATGAGAACAACAGGCCGTTTTTATATCAAGTATTGTTATAATGATGACGGTTCTGCTTAATGCTCTTACAGTGGGTGCTGGTGGGGCTGTAGGGGGTTTTTGTTCATCCTCCTCAACATAATCTTCCTGCACATTATCTACAGCATCCTCCACATCCATCTCCATGTCCATGTCCTCAGGGTCCTCCTGTGCTCTCACGTGACCCGTGATGGCCAGACACAGACCCAGAAAGAGAAGTGCCACACAGAATCGAATCTTCAGCTCCATAGTTTGCTGAGACCAAAACAAACAAGCATTCATTCATTCAAAAATAATCAACAAATTATACATTTGGAAACAGTAAACATAATATGCCCCTTTAATATATAACTATTAAATGGTGCTAAAATGATCATAAAACAAATCTAAAAAAAACTACAAAAAAAAACAACCAAAGTAACATCATCATAATACATCACTTAACAGTTCTAAAAACACGCCTATTTTTGTCAAATTGATTTTTTTTTATGTCACATGTTTGAGCACATTGAGCAGACATGTTGCTATCTAAGGGTCTTCCTGACTCCTGTCACAATGACATTAAGAGAGCATTCTGCAGCATCAGCCCTTTTTTTAAAAACAAGATTTACCCTGATAAGATTACACACACACAACATGCTTAGAGAAATAATAACACATGCAAATACACACTTCCCTTCTTTTAACAACCTGCACTTTACAACTAAATAGGTTTTTGACTTGTAAAGGTTTGTCTTGTCTTGAACTATTTTTGTTTTCTAACCACACTGTAAGCAGTGTTTTAGTATCAGTTGGTATGAGGAGCAAGAAGCTGACATGAATTCAATAAATTAATAATACTAACTCAATTATGTAATCTCGACACCCAAAATTTCTTGCTCTCTTGGTTTCCCCAGTGACTGCATTATCACTCTCTTTCACTTCAAAAGCAGTGTATTACAGTACCAATTCCTAAGGGGTCTCCAAAGAAAATTCTTCAGTCAACACACCCTTGTTTAAACACAAACATACTTACTGATCCCCACAGACTCGACACACTAAGGATTAGAAAGACTGAATAAGTGGTGCCAACAGTGGTCCCTGATAGCAACCTGTTACGATGGCAGCCAAAACTAAACAAAAATAACAGCAAACAGCCTGGACTGTGTGCCACACAAATAACAGACAAAAATACAAACATGCAAACTTTATGAATAACACTTTACCTAGTAATAAATTAGACTAACTACCTACCTGATATTTAAAAAACAAATCATAACCTTACCACTCAATCAATTAACAGTATCTGTAAAATGTCAGTAAGAAAAAAACTCTGCTCTCTAGATAGACATTAACTGATGGGAAGTCCATGTGACTCAACCACTAGCAACAGGTATTTTATGTCAGTTTGAAGTCATGTAATAATTTTCACATATTATTACACATTATTACAAGGTAAAAAAGGTAATGGCAAAACACTAGAGCTAACGATGCCTGGAGTAATATGAGGTCGGAAAGCAATAAACGACTGTATTATAGAGGGGTGTTGAGCGAGATCCCGTCCTGATCCATCTGTTGCTCAAGTGAATTGTAGCCTCTAATAATCAGTGATTACACACAATATACCAATAGTGCTTCATAATTAGGAAGCAGCTAAACTAAGACTCCAGCAAAACTAAACATGCAGAAAATAACTTATTACTGATTACACACATATTGGTTAATCATTTTTTTAAATGTTTTTTTTTTATCAGTGGCACACAAAGTTAATTCACAGCAATGGGATTAAGTCCCTGCCTGCAATAAAGCTCTTGGGGGGCAAGGATGTTTCTCACAGGTTAATGGACAATGTGATAGTGACCCAGACTTGTTTTGATAGAGAGCTGAGGTTTTACAGCTGGCATCTCTTAATATTGATACAACACTGTATTAATCACAAATGTATTGAGCTTCTGAAGAGACACGGTGGTGAAGAACTTTGCATTCTCTCACAAAACGAGAGACTTTGGCATGGTTCTTCACAATTGATTTGCACAGCGCAAAGTACTACTGTTATGGAAGAATAAAACAAACTGTGTGGTTACACTTAGCCCTGGACAACAAATTACACAGTTTCTTTATCGGCCCTAAAAAGTTATCACATTTATGCTTATAAAGCAAACTGAGCACAAGGGTTTTTCCTCTGAAAAGCCTGGTGTTGTAGTGGACTTGAGAATTGAAAAATGCATTACAAAATGTGCTGCACGATGCTCAGTGTTTCCCTAGCATGTCATACAGAGCATATTTGGTTTTTTTATATTTTGTATGTGTTTTGTATTTTTTTTCTATAATGCACACAGTGTTAACCTAAAATATTAAAACACAAAGATATGTATAATCTGAGCAGGCTACCAGCTAATTTTAAAAACACACCTTCAAAACAAACATAGCTATGCCCCAATAATCTCCAAATAGCCAAACAGCAGTTAAAATAATCTGCCTGGGCTATATATAGATATGCTAGACTGACACTAAATAAGGAAAATGCATTTTTTGGAAGAAAGACTCTTTAGAGGCTCAGAAGGTCAGAACTAGACTGACTTTATTCTGTCCCATATAATATATACAAACATTCAACAAAGCCAACTGCTAACTGACAGCAAGTTGCTTTAAATGCAGTCTTCAATCTGCCCTGCTTATAACACAGGGCTGAGCCATGTGTCCGACTGAACTCTCACTGGTGAAACCTAGTTACAGAACAATCTACGCTTAAAAATACTGTGTTTGTGACGATTTACATTTTGTTACACGGCTCTTTGAAACATGTGATTCTAATTGATCAATCACAGCATTCTGTTTGTTTCAATAGTGCTTTAATGCGCAATACATTATTGCATTTTCCTAATATGCATGCATTAATACATGCGTGTTCATTACATACATAAATAAATACACAAATAGCTGTGCACATTTGTTGTCTCTCATATTCCTTTGTGTTGGTAATATATCATTTATCAAGTTATTGAGATTTTTTTTGCATAATCCCTCAAAGATATTAACTGTCCATTTTAGTGTTTTAACAAAAAAATAAGAGCCAAAAATACCTATGCATTGTTATACTTATGTATACATGAAAACGGTTAGATATTATTTTGTTAATTTAGTGGAGAACCACTAAAGTATTTTACAATACTTTAACTTATGGTTTGTCTGGGAAAAGAAGTTAAAAAAAAAAAAAAAAAAATCACACCCCCTACAGCCATTTCTAGCAATAAATGCTGCAAAAAAGAACAATAATAGCAGAATAATGTACAGTCAGTTTTTTAAATGCCTGCTTGGTAATACAACTCTGCTCACCATGTTTATGTTTACTTTGCAGTAACAGCTGTCTTGTCAATAGCCTTTATGATTTTTATTATATACAACTTGGTGTCAGTTTAAGGATCTGCTACAGCAGGCATCCATTATGTCAATCTTATATGTTGCAGTTAAGCCATGTTGTCTCAGCATGACTCACCAGGGGGTTACAACAATAGAGAAGTAAACGGTAAATGCACACACTTCCAGAACACATGGTTAAGCCTCTTTACACTCCCCTGTCACAGATCTGGTATTGAAACTATGGGGGAAGGTACTACACACAACTTGGCCAGCAAACCTTTCCAGCATGCACCAGTGAACTATGTCATCATGCTTTTGAGCAGAATACAGACTATAAAACTAAATGGATAATAATATGTTGATAATTGGCTTGAACTAGGTTATTGATATTAACCTTTACCAGCTTTAATAACTCTTAGCGAGTGTAAGGAAATGGTACAGCTAAAAAGAGAGTAACTACAGGGTAGTTATTCTTTGAGTTTTTTGGTAGTTTTAATGCAAAGGTCAAAGTTGAGCTCAACAATGTGTCAGAATACAGAAACATGCAGTTATAGGTTAACAAACCACAGGTAAAAATACTTTTCTTGCTAGGATCTATTGCTGTGGTAAACGGAAGGGAGGGGCCTTCATTGGGTAATTAGTAATATACTTATGGTCAAGTAATATAATATCACTTATGTGAATAGTCTATTAAAAGCCATTTAAGATACTGGACTACACAAAAGAGCATCTCCTACGCGACCTCTAGCGCTCCTCTCTTAAGAGGCGGAAGTGACTTAACTGGCTAAACTGACATGTGCTGCTCTAGTTCAGCCGGTTTTACTTTTATATTCCCTCTCCATCCAGCAATTTCACAAACCTTCTTTTATAACGTCAAACTGAAAGTAAAAACACAGCTGAGTGTTACTTCAACATGTATATAAGAAAACCAGCCGATATTAGGAATATACGTGTAATACAATGACTACCGGTCTTATCAGGAGACCAACAATAAATATTGAAAAATCACATGTAGGGGAAAACGCATTGTTTCGCAATTTCACAGCAATAAATAATACTATAAACACTTGTGATTTAACAATTGATGTGTTTAACGTATCATGCTTAGTATTTTTTATTTTACCATAGTATTAAAATAATATTACTAGCTAGTATTACTCCTCAAGCAATCATTTATCTTCGTACATATAAAATCGGTTTTAAAGTTTATGTCGGTAATAGCTATATAATAAAAGTAATATTAAAGAAAAGAAACTTTACCTTTGCAACTTTACATTAAAACCAGTCTGAAATCTCTACCAGCACCATCCACTCCTAACGTTAGATAAGCGCTGTCCGCCTCTCTGTAGCGTTAAACACACACACATAGATGACAAGATCAGTACCACGATGAAGATTTATGCGAATCGTTTGGGGATTAATTATAGGACTGATTTCACTGACATGTTACTGCATCTGTTAGCTTAGCTCAATCAGCTAGCTGTTCAACTAGCTTTTATATGTCTACGCACAAATGAACATTTCTATACCAATTAACTTAAGATGAGCCGTACAACATTTCTCTATTTCATATAAACTCCCAATTGCATAAATTCGCCCCCAGTGAAACAGCACACACGCTGAATAAAGCTCAAATTTGCTGGCTAAACGTACTTACCCCTGATTACTGATGCAGCACTGCCAGTGGCTTCAACTCCAGCGCATCACGTGCAGACGAAGAATCCCGAAGCCGAAGCTCCGCCTCCCGCGCGATTGGCTACTGTATTCAACGTAGACGCGCTTCGTGGACATCCTGAGACGATGATTGTCCAAATTTTACGTCTGTCATAGACTGGAGTCCCCGCCTCTGACCTGCACCTCGTGGACACCGCTGATTGGCCGTTCAGTGTGAGGAAATAGACTTTTATTGGATGTCGCACAAGCGGCAATGAGATAGATAGATAGATAGATAGATAGATAGATAGATAGATAGATAGATAGATAGATAGATAGATAGATAGATAGATAGGTCGCTCTGAGTGATTTTCATTGCCGTTGCTATGTGGTTTTTATGTGGTTACAAATTTGCCTTGTGTCCAAGTGTCTAGCCTCAAGCTTGATTTATACCTGACCAGTCCGCATATGCACATTGATGCGGGGATCTGGAGGTCAAATACGTTGTGCACAGAACCCATTTCACATTCATGTATTATTTTTGTGTGCAGCTCCGCTTCTGAAAATGACCTGGGGGTGATCTGGATAAAACAATGCATATATTTTGTATCTCACTTTTAGAGTATGAAAGAATATTGACATGGGATTCAAAGTATAGTTTTATGTTGCATGTTGGTGTATCACAGCCATCTTCCGTGGATAATCCTCTGGTGCTGGTACTGAAATGAATATAAATGCCTGCTTAACATTGTTTTAGTTTACCTTGAAATGAAATCTTTACATTTTAGTCATGGTATAATTTGCAGGGAAGAGAGGCTGTGCATTACAATTAGATTTTTTTGGATTGTCTGTAGAATTCCATCCAAAATGTATAAATAAATATATACAAAATCAATACTATACACAATGAAGTGAGTTAGACCCAAGGTGAAAATCAAAGAAGGATCAATTAAGAAAGTTTTATCTCAGCTTCTGTTCTAAATGTCATTTTATATGCACCAATGTTTAATGGTCATGGTTAGGATTCTCTTTAAAGTGTAAGCAACAGAAATACTGCTTGCTGTATCAAACACTTTTAATAACAAGAGATTAATTGACTGAAATGTTATTTTGATGTTAGTTTAGACACTGTCTTATATGCTAACTTCAAAGACAATACAAAAACAATACTCCAACACAAGTATTCTTCACTGCAACCCTGTCTGCACAAGAACCTAACAACATTTAAACACTGAGGTTAAATTTGAATTTTAGCTTTATTAAATTCAATTGACAGGAGAATTACATCTTTATTTGACCAAAAGTTGGATCAGTTATTGAAGAGGAAGCAGAAGAGGACAGAAAGAGATGATGAAGGTGTTTTTGTTCCTGCCCAGAGACAGGTATCTAATCATGTTGCCATATAGGTCAGAAACAGTGAACCTTTAAAATGGCCCGTTACATCCAAACACTCTGAATTTCTCCTCTGGTGTCTGAAGGGAACTGTTCCAGGTCTTGATCTTATCACACATACTCCAGTTTATTGCACTAGACTGACTCCTTCAAAATGCACAATCATTTTAAAGCATGGAATTTCATGTATTTTTATGAAGATCAATAGTCACATTAGTTCTATTACCAGAGTGATAACAGAGACTCTAAGCACCAGTGCATTGATTCTACAGACATAGCATACAAGGTCCTGGCAGGATGTTTGTCTAGCTGTCTCTCTCTCTCTGTATATATAAAACCAATAAAGATTTGCTTCTGTTTACTCTACCGGTTCTAACACAATATGCTACCACCAATTATTGTCCAGCGTCACATTAAGGCACAGCACTAACAGAGAGAGAAAAACAACAGTAGCGACATTTGGTTAGGAAGTAAATAATGATATTCATAAAATATAAAGAATTACAAATGCTCTGAATGCTCCCTTTTTTGTGGTGATTTAATTATCACAAGAAAGTTCCAGCCATTTCAGTTTTCAGAAGAAACATGTCTGCAGCATAGTCTAGTTACAATAAATTTGTACTCTTTCACCAGAACTAATTATTTGGGCTTACTTTGGAACACACGGGAGTCATGTGCACAAACAAACATATTTGCCCCTATGTCTGTGTGTACATTTGTATTGTAATAAATACAATAAATATACACCATTTTGAATAGCCTGAACAGAATTATTGGATAACTAATTACTAACACAAAATGAACTTGGAAAATTGTATCTTGAGTAAGAAATTAAGAAGTCTTCCATCCCAGAAGCAGCATTTCTTGAATGTCATAAACTATCGCCAAATGGGCAAACGACCATCCAGGAAGCCCTTGACAATATACCAGTGTAAGAACATGAACTGAACCATGTGCATATATACATATAAATACAGTTTACAAAAACAGCATCAGTCAGTCAGTCAGTCATCTGCCAGCCACTGTGAAGCGTCTCATGACCGCACAAGCTGTTTGTTTTGTGTGACCTGCTCAGAATCAGCCAATGGCTGGCATTCTCTACCCTGCTATGACAGCTTGTCGCCAGCAGTTTGCACTATTGGACCAAGCTAAAGAAACTCCGGACTGGACTCATGTGGAGGCACTGAGCAGACTGAGCTGCAGCAGTGACCTCATTGAAGTCATGAGATACAGTTCAACATTCATCACTCGGCTTTCTTGATGAAAACCTGTTGAAACACAAACAAAAAATTAAAAAATGAGTAAAAAAAAGTGCATTAGTAATATGCCTTAGCATATTAATTAAAGCATAAAACATTCTTAGGGCTTGTCCATGTGAAATGCCTTGTTGTTTAGGGTGCTGCGGGGCATCGTTATGCATGACTGTGTTTGGAGTGGTCTTCACCATGCTGCTATATAGTTGCTATAATGTTCTGGGTGGCTAAATACTGGTTGCTAAAAAGATCCATTCTCAAGTCTATAATGATTTTCTAGTATAAATATGCCTCAGATCCTCATTCAACATAAGTT
Organism: Yasuhikotakia modesta; assembly: GCA_036877545.1. NCBI lineage: Eukaryota > Metazoa > Chordata > Actinopteri > Cypriniformes > Botiidae > Yasuhikotakia > Yasuhikotakia modesta. Next base: position 39,991 of record JBAJNP010001596.1, read on the forward strand.
TATTAGCTTTATTTTAAAGGCAACAACCCTATATCTTAGGAAAGCACTAGTTAAGTAGGAATTAGTAAAATAAATACCAGGCAAAAGCAAATCTTAGTCCTGACTAGCCACTGGTCTCTAGTGAGTGAGGAGCAGATGGTGAATGGACATGGTGTACTGTACCTCGCTGAGAATCACCCACACAGGAGAGTCTGTCAGTACTGAGAGCCGTACAGCCTCCAGTGGGCCGAAGGAAGAGTCCACCTCCCCCTCTGCTATACCATTTTCAAACTTCCCTGTGGGGCAGCAGGAACACAGTACTGTAAGATAATGACTTCAGTTCTACAGAGAATCTCTCTGTAAATAGTTTCTGAAGTCTTTGATGAAAAATATGAGGCTGTGCCAATCCTTTACATTTTAATTGTGTAAAAAACAAAGCATTAGTAGATTATCATTCTCACTGAGAGACTATTGAGAAAGAGTGCTTACTGTAATTTATGACTGCAGTTCTCAAGAGCTAAAAACTTGTGAAATCTCTCACTAAACACAAACAGACATGTATTATTCTGTCACAGTGGCAACTTTTTTTTGATGCCTATTGTTTTTCTTTAAATAATACATTCTATCATTAATCAGTGGAGGCAAAGTAAATATGTAATCTGACATTTACACAGTTCCATATTAAATACAACTGTGAGCTCTTTTACAGCACAACACTATCAACATTTAACTGTATTTTCTTTCATTTTAACACACTTAGCAAATACAAATAATTAATAAACAAGTTAATTAGTACAAGCTCTTGATGTTTTCTTAATACGTTTTTTCGTAATAACTCACATTAAAACCATGCATAGAGAGCTCTGACATTTTATCTGTTGGTGTCACTGAAAGTTTTTTAGGCAAAACTGCCCTTAATCCTATGAGATGCTTACACAACCCTTGTTTATACACTTTTTAGTATGTTTATTACGTCTTTGTCCTCAGGTGCTTGTGGATACAGTCCTCACTATTTAGGCACTCACAACACTAAAGACAGAGACAAAGCTTTAGCAGGGAGAGAGTAGGAAGAGACCTAGCCTAAACTTAAGTAGCAATTACAGATAGTATGATACGTTATATAGAAATAAACAAATACACTACCATAACATAAACATTTTTTACAGTGTATACAGAGGATGCTCACTTGCTAACCTCAACTTTATTTCTTTTTTTCTGCAATTGCAACGTGTTCATTATTTGGACATACTGTCTTGCAAAAGTAAAGACCTTCAGAGGGGCTGGTGCCTTGGGCCTCAGGCCCTATGCCTTTGATGGCCAAAAGGCATTTATATACAAAAGATGAAGCAGACACCACACAAATATTACATCACTGCAATTTCATTCATTTATTTAATTGGCTCAGCTAAGACCACATTTATTTTTGTTTCAGTACCTTTTTAAAAACATTTTAATATTACATTTTACATTAACTATTTGTAAACTTTCAACTAAAGAAAGTATTATAAAGGAATATTTATTAGCAGAGACTGTGTTGTTTGATGACTGCTAGTTCAATTTATAATAATGATTTATATGCATTTGTTCAAAAGCAACAATACTAAAACAGTGTAAATGATTAATCATTTACACAAATCTTTTTGCATGATCTAATTTGTTATTGTGTATGTTCTCATGAAACAGCTTTAGAAGTGGTACTGATTATCTCTCAGGAGAATATTATGTGGGAGATGTTTTAATAAACTCATTTGATATCAGGTTCAATTCCACATCATATATATATATATATATATATATATACACACACATGTCAGTTATGGATTAAAAGATGGTAAAACAGACAGAAAAACATATTAAATGTTACAAAAAACCCAACAAGACTTGGACAACAAGACCAACATTAAAAGCAGATTTCACAAATCAATGAGGAAACTGATAATAAAATGTGTTACCACAATTTGTTATTTAAGTCCAATCATTGTGGAAATTCTACCATTAAGTCTAAATTAACTAGCAGCAACATTTAATTTAATGAAAAAATATTTTAGTGAAATTAGTGTAAAATTTGAATTACATCCACACAAACCTAATAAGAGCACAGTGTTTACACTGCACAGGCAAACTGAATTCACTCTCAGACTGAAAACCTGAAGGAAGTGAGTGTTGCTTCTGTATTTCTGCAAGTCTGCATTTTACGGAATTACCAGTTTTGTTAATGACCAAACAGTATGTGACTGTAACTGTATTGCACTCACAAAGCAGAACGACAACCAGGAGTTCAGCTTAATCTATCAGCTATCACATGCCTCATAAAGTCATGAGTGTTATTTAGGGTCTGAGTCACACTGCTATATTTAGCGTGAAGCTCAGTCCAGTGTAGCGTCTTTATTTACTCACCTATCCTGATGAAGCCGTCCTCTGTGCGCTGGTACTTTGGCGTCTTTTCTCGTCCTTCTTTCAGTGCTTCTTTCTCAGACTGAATATTCTGATAAACAGGGACATAAAAATGTCTCCTTTACCACTAGTGTAATTTTTAAACGGTCCTCTCTTATGTATTTTAAGCATTTCAAACACTTTTCTGCTTCTGTTTTATGCTTGGATCTTGGCAGTATATTATTAGATATTATTGCTAGAGAAATTATTTGTGATGCCACTTATCTGGTAAATGACTAAATGTTATTTTCTAAATGTTATATACTGGTTGAAGTATATAAGTATATAAGTCTGATGTGTTTGGAAGATAAAAGAAAATTACATACATATAGAATGACATTTGTCACGCTCCCCTCGTGAACTTTATGGTTTTGTCCTGTTCTTTTGATTTCTCCCATTGTTTTTTGTTTTCGTTAATCTCCCTCACCTGTGTTTAGTTATCGTGTTCACCTGTTCTGTTGATTTGTTTCCCCATTTAAGTTGTTCATGTTTCTGTTTCATGGTCAGTTGGGAGGCCCAAGTTTTCCTATGTTTTGTTTTTGATGGTTTGAATAAATCGTTTCTGGCTCTAGAATCTCTGTTTCTCCACATTCTTTGTTCCAGTCATGCCGCAACCCGTGACAGAAGAACCGACCCAAACCGTAAACGCGTATTTAAAACCGCGTTTTTAGTTTTGTACCACGGTGTCGTTGGAGCAAAGATGCCATACGACCCATGGTTAGATCCGATGTTCCTGATCCTTATGCTCGAGCAGGGGGAGCATCCCCTCGAGGACCATACCACCAGATTTCTGATGCTGGCAGAAACATCCAACCTCCCAGACGACGCTCTGTCCGGAGAGTGTCGTATTGACTTTGGTGTCTGTGTAGCAACCCCTGAAGTTTTCCCACCCACCCTCCCTATCTTGGATTATCTTGTTTTTGCTACGGTCTCTACACCGCTGTCCGTTGACAGCCCCACAGCTCACCCTCAGCCTACCACCTGTGCAGTGGGTGAGCCACAGGTCTGCCAGCCTTCAGTGGTGTTGGGTCTGGATCCCTCCTCACCTCCTCCAACCTCAGCATCCTGGACTCCACCTCGGCCCTCCGACCCGACGGCTCTGCCATGTCCCCTAGCTCCCTCGTCTCCGCCTGGTCCCGTCTGTCCCCTGGCTCCTCCGGGCTTCCTCGTCCCTCCGGCTCCACCTAGGTCCATCGTTGACCATCCTCTGCCTCTGGGTTCCACTCCTCTGGCTCCACCTCATCGCTCCATCCCTCCTGCTCCGTCAGGCTCCCACTATGCAGGGGGTGGTCATTAAGGCTGTGGCCTGGGTCTTCACTGGCTCCTCCTGCTGCAGCTCCCTCCTGGCTCTTCCCTGGCTCCTTCCACTAAGGTCTCCACCCTGGTCCAAGAGTCACGCCGCAACGCCGCAACTGTGTTTTTTGTTTTGTACCACGGTATCTTTGGGGCAAAGATGCCATACGACCCGTGGTTAGATCCGACGTTCCTGATCCTCATGCTCGAGCAGGGGGAGCATCCCCCCGAGGACCATACTGTCAGATTTCTGATGCTGGTGGAAATATCTAACCTCCCGGACGACGCTCTGTCCTCAAGGGACGCTACAGGAGTTCCTTGAGTGGGTGCTGGTGTCTTGTGGGTCGCCCATGACGGTGGTGGCCGTCGACCTGGACGCCAGCTCCACTCATGACCCAGTGCCCAGCCCTCTAACATCCAGATGTGCAGAGCCCCAGCCTGAGGCCGTCGAGACCAGAGAGCTTGAGCCCATAGCCATTGAGGAGTCGTTCACAGAAGGAACGATGGCGCCTCAGAGTGCCTTGGAGCCTACAACTCCGGAACTGGGACGTGAGCTTGCTGAGGAGCTTGCTGTGGATGATGAGGGAACCTCCGTTCATTGCACTTCCGCTGAGGGTGAGCTAGCACTGGATCTAATTGACTTTAGTGTCTGTGTGGCAACCCCTGTAGTTTTTCCACCCTCCCTCCCTATCTTGGATTATCCTGTTTTTGCTACGGTACTGTTTTTGCTAATGGTTTGAATAAACCGTTTTCTGGCTTTAGAATCTCCATTTCTCCGCGTTCTTTGTTCAAGTCACGCCGCAACCCGTGACAACATTATTGTGGGTATTATGCTGTCATTTTTATTTTGGGAGATATTTAAAAAAATATATGAAATAAACTGTTTCAAAAACAGAAATTCACTTTGGTGATCTTCTCAGCAGGATTTTTTATGTAATGTACTGCATTTAATTTCTGTACAATAATTAATCTTCATGAATCTTCAAAGGGTTCATAAGATTTGAGGCAATATTACTTTAAAATAGACAATTATGCCAGAGATCCTTTCTGGAGCTATATAGTGAACTAATCTGAGTTTCTGCTTCTGGCAGAATAAAATAAAAATGACAGCCCACAAAATCAAAGTGTAAGAGAGCATGTAAGAGAACTGACAAGGCTTCTTTCAAAAGAGAAACAGTCTGACATTTACAGTGAGAAAACCCTCTAACCCCATCAGCAAACATACCTACACAACACACTGCATTTGTTCCCCTGTCAACAAACAACTCTATATATTCTGTGAACAGATAATGTCTTTATCATTGTCAGTCAAAAGTGCTTGAAACGCCCACATATTTCAAAAGTGAAACTGTATTTATTTTTAGTTCCTCTGTCGATTATAAATTCATTTTATTTTACATATACTATTTGTATGTCATATATTATTAGATATCTATCAAAGTGATGGAAAATTTCTAAATCTTGAAATAGCGATTACATCATTATATGTGACAGAGTACGAGCAGCAGAGAGCCACACAATCTAACATAGGGACTGAACAATTATGTGTTCAATTATTAAAATGTGTTCTAGCAGAGCATTTAATCTGTTATGATATCCTGTGAATTATTTAAAGCTACTTTTATATTCTATGTTGATTTGATTTTATAGTAACAGTCACAATTTATTTCAATTAATTGTACAATATTTGACACAAATAGTTTATGCACAATGTGCTTTCTTTAAAAAATGTCTTCATAAAAGGTAAACAATGCCCTAAAAATCAATACTGCCCCAAAAGTGAATTTCTGATAATACTAGCATCCATAATCACATTAGAAATGGTTATCACAAGGTTTCCGGTTGGACAGAAGCCTCTTGATGTGACACAAAAGATGACAAATATGATCAAATGATGGACAAAATTCTAGAAGTCTTAATTTCCCAAACTGCATTAACAACATCAGAACAAACACAAATAGTCCTGCCCCCTGGGCATTCCTTAATCATTATCTGTTAAATATTTCACAAACATCCCTAAAGGACATTTTGCAAAGGAGAAAATGAGGCAAAAATAGAGATATAACAATCCAGCAGGGAGGAGCTGAAAATGGCAGGAGGGGAGAATGAACGATATTAAAGAGGAGCTGAGCTCTTGCTCTTAGAAAATCCCACTATTAATCTTGTGGTCCATTTCCGGCTGTAATCTTAAATCACTGTGCCACCCCTCCTGAGCTCTCCCTAGGGAGAAAATGTTTCCTCTGTGCAGACCGCACACACAGCAGGTCACATTTTATTACTCGTGTCAGTACACTTCCATTAGCTCATAAAACATAAGTATATCTTTAACTTCACTGCTTGCTTTGCTTTTTTCCCTACTTCTATCAAATTCTCACTTTTGAGAAAATGAACTGCAAAGAAAACAGGTTGATTGATAATTCATTTTTTGTGGTATTCTAGACCAACACTTACAGCAACAAATAACATAATCTGTCATCTAGTCTCACACAGAACTTTGTAGAATCTTTTATTCATGCTGCATAAAACTGAAAAACACTTGTGAAGATTGCAGGCTCACTTCCTGACTCACTGCCATGCAGTTGGCTGTGCAGTACAATAGGCAGTGAGACTGATTTTTGTCTGTGAAATAATGAGCACTTGTTACTTTGGATGGACAAAAATTCTGATCACTCCTATGACTTATTCAGTTTGGCTGAAAACATCATAACTGCAATGAGATCTTCCTGTAAACTGGATAATGAAACAAAGGCAGGATTAAACGATTCAAATAATAAAGCATTATTATCTGTATCTGAGTGGGTCTGTATCTGAGTGGACCAGATTTTACTGTCTGGTTCTTTAAAGTCTTTCAATACTGCCTGAAACTGACAATTTTTTGAATCAGAGGTTTACATGCAATATTGTGTCAGTAGTGGTCCATACCCTCTAGCTCTCATATTTTTGCCACTTTTGACAATTTCACACAGAAAACTAGGGTCTACGTCAAGTGAGAAAAAAAACTGTTTTTGACAACCTTCTTAAAAATTCTACCAGAGTTCTGCCAAGACTGTCACAAGTATATTTTCCCCAGTCTCTACTGAGGTATTGAGTTCCTGATTCAGCACAGATCTGTGGGGCGTTTATAGAGGCTGCCCCTGCCCAGTGGAAATGTCACACTCAAACCGTAGAGATCCTCCTCCAGACACATTGTTAGTGACAAGACACACACCATGACAAGAACTCACATCGAAAGGAAGAACCTCCACTGTAGTGTTGAAAAGCTTGTCTCCAGGGTGCTCGATGTTTCCACTGCGGAAGAAATACCTGCACACACACATTCAAACCATCAATCATGTAAATTCCATGAGGAGCACAATGCTAAAGAACTGAATGGCAAAACTATGTTTTCTCATACACAATTTTATCACTATTACTTTACACAATGCCCCCCCACAAATTTAAAAAGTTAAACAGGGCCCAAAAATGGATGATGTCATCTAGCTAATTACTATTCACAACAATCGTAACAAATTCTTATAGCCACATAAAAATAAAGGCAAAACATTTTGCATCTTATTTTTATCTTTGCTTAAAGAAAATCAAACCAGAAAATTTAAATCTGAGGCCTGCCACTATAAATAAACCTAAAACTTATACAAAGTGACATTAAGGCTTTTTTTTTTACTAAGTCAGGGCTCTATAAGGGCCCTATATAGCTGACTTTAACACAGACATCCACTAAAACCACCCAGATATCAGCTGGTTTAAAGTTGTTGCAAATAAATACGGCAACAAAAAAATCACAATATATTATACATAATCCTCATGTTAACATCTCTTTCTCCTCTACAATGTACAAAAACACAGAAAGCAGTAGATTTTCTCTATAATTACATGTGTAGTGCTGTTGTGTAAACGGACACCTGTGCTTGTTAAACTGTGACTTCTACAGCACGAACAAAACCGGTGAGTGATCACCAAACGAGTCCATTCAGTCTGAGCACTATTAGCTCTCAATTAAGTCTGAAATATGCATGAACTTTCCATTAGGGTTAAACATGGATTGATGGTTGATGCATTACCCCACTCAGAGCTACAGCTGAAGACCACGAGTCCATTTTCCATGCAGTCCATGCAGAGAGAAAAAGAGGCACAAAACTCTTCTGAAACCAGAGGGTTTTCATGCTGTCTGTTGCATTCACAGGGCGCTATTTTCCAAGGCAAGCACCTGAAGCTCTACTGGTTGAGCATGCCAATTGCGATGGCAAGGTCTAAAGATTGATCCCCAGTAAACACACAAACTTATCCTAAATGTACTGTAAGTTGCTATGGATAAATGTAAATGTAAGGCATCAATGTAAAAGCTACGGACCCTCTTTAAGCTATGTAAAGCTATTTATCCTATTTATAAATGTAGCACATTTCCTATTAAGTGATTCTGCTTTTGATGTTTTGTCCAATGGACTCTGACTTTAGAATGTTGGTAAGATAATGGTGCTCTGTCCTAAAACCATGAAGCTCTTTTGAAAACCTTTACTTTAAGCATGTTTGAGAACAACAACTAGTTTGATAACTGCTTTAAACTGTTCATTAGCTGGTCCAGGCTGGCCATAAGCTGTCTGACCTGGCAAAAATAGCTTGACCATCTTAACTGATACGAGTTCTTAGTTTGTTTGTCATTGGTCTGCAATGTCTTAAAATGCACACCAGTTTGTGGAAAAGGGCTAATGTCTGTAAATATGTCAGTATTTAAAAAAATACTGAGAAAAGCTAAGAGAAAAAAGCTAAAGGACATCTTAGAGAAAAAGATGCTAAAGGACATCATAGAGAAAAAAGCTAAAGGACATCTGACTGTCAGGTGTTGGTTTGTCTATATGTACCTCTCTACACGGACAGGTGTGAAGAATCGGATACGAATAAAGTCTCCAGCCACAGGTGTAAAGGCCCAGAAGAAGTCCTCTCCCAGATAGGCCTTTTCCAGTGTGAAGTGTTGGTATGTTTTTAGACTGGTGGTGACCTCAGCTAGAGGGTTAGCATGACCCTTATGTAACGTCTGCTTTCCAAAGTCCTTGTCCTGACAAAACAAAATAGGATGAACGGCGTGAATAATCATATGGCAACTACAGGCAAATCCAATATATATTGTGATTCAATATATGTAAGATTCCAATATATATTGTGTAAAAATTATTTTAACTATTTACATTTTTCACAAAATACAGCTGTTGTAAAACCATTTCCTCCCTGAGCATTGTTTTTCCTTCAAATAAACTTCCACCTGGTTAGTGTGAAAGAGGCTTGCAGAACCACATGAATCAAATTACCAAAAGACACTCCACCATCACATTTCAGGCCCCCATTTTCAAGCAGACGCAAGTTCATGAAACAGGCTTTACACCAACTTAATCTGAAATCTAATGTCAAACACACCTAAAACTTTAGTGTGAAAGCACCCTAGGGGTTGATCTGAGGAACAAGAATAAAAGTGATTAACTGGTGATTTAAGCAGGAATTATGGCTAATGCAGGCGAAGAACAGAGGAAGCATAGCCCTAAGGAAACAGGCCGTCAAATGTAGTCATCGGCTAGCCGGTGGAGAAGAAAATCAATGTGACAGAGAAGGGTCACGCGAACGTTCATCACCATGACAATCACCAGCTCTCTTCATTTGGAAAGAACACAGATTGAGCAGAGGCACACAATGATTTATAAGGATATGGTCTGCAATAAGATGCCTTCTGTTTTAGTGATGTGCAATTTAGCTGAGGTTCCACAAAAAAATGAATAGTCTTCACAGAAACAATTTTTTCATCTTTATTATCAAATACATCACCTTGAGTTTCTGGATCTTTCCAGCAAGGGAAGAGTGTGTTCCGACATGTTGGAAAAGAGATGGTTTGAAGCGAATGCGCAGGTTTGCCTTCTGCCTGTCGCAGTGTTTCTGCAGAATATACAGAACATGTGTATGTGAAACAACAGTATGTGTACAAACTAAACCCAGTCACACACCTGATTGATTTATTCATATACACTGCAGTGTTTTGGAAGTGCATGAGTGTATAATCTAAATGATCATTTTGGTTTGTAATGGTTTCATAAATAAGCAGTGAGAATCACAAACTTCAATGTGAATGAGGTCTCTATAAAACAGGTGCTTGCTCCCCTTAAAAAGATAAATTTGTTATCCGGGCAAATACTTACACTCTAATTCTAATAGATTATATATATTACATTTTAAATAATTAATTCCCTGTATATTAGTGTTTAACATCACTAAAAGTGTGCTTCCTTATTTAAATATAAAAAAAACAAAAAGTCAATGTAATTTTGTAAATTATTCCTGCACGCAAATTAGTGTCAAAGTGGAGTTTATTGTCATTTTAGCCATATACATGTACATAGTGAAACGAAACAATGTTTCTCCACGACCAAGGTGCTAGAGTACAACACAGGACAAAACAAAAACTAAACAAAAACTATAATAACAGTATTTACATCTATACATGAAGTGCAGACAGGCAGCATAGGACAGAACACAGACCAATACACAGTTTAATACAGAGCATTATTTAGAGTGTCAGTCATTATTTATAAATATGTTGATAGGAGACCCAAAACCTTTGCAGACTGATCTATTTAATGAATAAGCACAAACAGGAGCCTTCAGATCAAAGTTGGAAAACAGGCATGTGTAATTTATACTTACTGCATCCTTTTCTGGGTTGCACACCTTCACCCACATGATGTGGTCCAACAGCCAATCAATGGGTTTGTCTTTGTAGAACATTAGCATAAACTCCACAATCAGTGGCAAATCCAATGACTTGAACATTTTACCTGGAAGGAGAAAACCAGATCCATCAATATTTACACAAGACAGAATAAACATCTCAATGTTTTTAGAGATTGCTGTGGATGATTAGTGTCTAAATGCCAAACGTGTTGCAGTTGTATTTTAAAATGTTTATTCAAATAAATACTTACAAAATAATTTCAGCTTCAGCCTGGTTTAATATCATTTATATGTATACAAATGTCTGGTCAAATTAAGCTGTAAATAAATAGTTTCTACATTTAAATGGAATAGATATTTAAAGATAAACAAAATTTTTTTTAATGTTTTCGCCAGATTGGGTATTTTGTGTGTGAGTGTGTGTGTGTATTTTGATACCTAAAACATGACAAAGGCATGTTTACCACTGTCACCTTTGCCTTTAATTATATTTTTAAATGTTTCGAAAGTAAGGATATCAATTGTCACAGTTTTGCATGTGAAAGATTTGCCTTGTCTTGCCTGACACTAGACAGCTGCTCAACAGTTTGGTCATCATTGTCAGGCATGGTCATCATTGTCATTCTCCTTTAATGATGGGCCATAAATTTTTAATAAGAGCAGACCTGGATTACAGGCAGGCAGTCAAGCACCTCCCTTTTATGTAGAGTGTCTACATGACTACAGTTATAACGTGCAGAATGAGGCCTGGTACTGTCTTGCTTAGTAACCTTAATGTCATCTTAATGGTAGTATCTGTTAATATGCACATATGTCACTCCTGCTGTTTGCACTGATCCCCCCATACCATGCGAAATATTTGCTTTTGCACCTGTTACTGAGGAAAGTCTGGCTGGTCCCTTTTGTCTTTAGAACTGAAAATGTCAGTTTTTCCCAAAAACAAACTGAAACATGTAGTTTTCTAACCACAGCACATATTTCCACCATCTTTCCGTCTGAGATAAGCTCGGGCTCAGAGAACTTGGCGGCTTTTCTGCACAGATGTATAGCTTTCTCCCTGCGTGTCAACAGAGATTCAAGTTGCATATCTGCATGCACACTGCGTTCAGTGACAATGGCATTCCTCATTAAATATATATCTATATCTAACACATCAGCAAGATATTTTTTTTGCCACCTGAAGGTTTAAAGGTCACACACATTATACAGAAGTTTCCCGCCTTTTATCAGAGTCTTTTATCAGTATTATGTATGAGATAGATTGAAAGATCCAAGTTCTTTGCAGTCTTGTATTGGGAAATGTGATTTTTGACAATTCTACAATCTTCTGACTTTTATTTTGCCTCTGTCCCAATTATGTTGCAGCCATATCAAAATGTGTTTATATATACAAATCAAAATTTTTTATATGTACAAAATACAATTGTCACGGTAGCTGCGACGTGACTGAAACAAAGAATGCAGAGAAACTGAGATTCTACAGCCAGAAACGGTTTATCCACAACCATCGAAACCAGGAGCGTAGGAATAACATTACATCAAGATGACATTAAGACAAGGACCGATCATAAAAACTGAAACAAGAACAACTTAAATGAGGAAACCAATCAACAGAACAGGTTAACACGATAATTTAACACCAGTGAGGGAGATTAACGAAAAAAAAAACAATGGGAGAAACCAAAAGACAAAGACTATGGGGGTAAAACAAAACAAAACCATAAAGTTCACAGGGGGAGCGTGACAACAATATGTTGGCCATTTTGTTGTATTTTAAAAAATCTTGAAATTTTAAAATATGTCAAACAAAGAAATGAGGTTTGTACATTCAGTGGATTCTATGAAGTAAGCAGTGTTAGTGTTTAATTTTTTAACATATAAGGTAAAGGTAAAGACTTGTGACTGACCACTGATCCAGGTACAGTGTAGTTTACTTGGTTATGTTTAACAAGAGAGAGATCTATGGCAGGATACGCTGGTCATGGATCAGCTGTATTCATGTCAAACTACTATAAACTGCAGCAAGGTTTATTAAAATAGAGGAAGGTTTTATGTAACTTGCTAGTTGTTTGATGTTGTAGAGACTAGTTTACTATTGTCAATAGCATCACACAACAGTCCATGACCCACCCGCAAGCAAACATTGCATTGAACACTATTGAACACTACATAATGATCCGAATACACAAACACACACACACACAAATACTTAATGAGCCTCTGCTAAGGGAACACACCCTTATCAGGTATTCAGACATACTTATACCCTATACAGTATGTCTTTATTTATCTTTTGCAGTACGGAGAGTGTATTTGCTAGTACTGCTTTTACCTTTAGGTCTCCATTTTCAAAATACATTGACAACTGTTCAAGGTTGGCTCTGTGTGTGCTATAAATGTTTTCTGCAGCAGGAACATGCGCTGGTTCACCTTCAAATCTTCACTGAGAAGCCTCCAACAACCCCAGCCCATACACAAATGCACACACAACCATGAACACACACACCTCTGAACAGGTCAGTCTACTGGGACACAGTCCTATCTGAAACAGACAAATCAGTATTCACCTCCATTCTCAGTCACAAACATAGGTAAAGTGGCCTTCTGTTAAACACGCGTGGACGATCAAACCTGGTGTGATGTGTCCCCAGGTGGCAGGTTTGAATCGGATTTAAGAGCTGTGGTGGAGTTTTTTATAATTTGGCCTATTTTTCACACAAAACCTTAGTTCTTTGGCTACAATAACAGGATCATATACTGCACATTATACACTATTGAGTAAAAGTTGACAAGCTTTTTAATGGTGGGTGAACAGTGCCTGTGTATAGTCCAGGCTGCTAACGCAAGAAACATAGTGTAGCTTTAAAAATAGAAATGACTCAACTATGCGCCATACTTTCCTATGAAACTTACTCTTGTTCACTGGAGTTCCCAGTATATACCTCCTGTTCTTCAAGGGCTGATTGCTATTTGACAATAGTTGCACAAGCCTGTATTGGTATACACACAAACACATCCCACCTGAATATTTTAACTTTAGTGGACAGTGTCTATGCAGAATGTGCTGTGCACTCTATGAGGCAAAAGTACTAGAATGAAAATGCAATCAGCAATGGAAATTGTCGTCTTCTTGCCACTCAGACATTGCCAGCAAAATAAATGTAAAAAAATGTGTGTGTTTCTATGAATGTGTGAACAGCCCTGTCATGGCTGTTTTTTAGCTACTCCACCAATTAGCAGCTCGCGTGATAGGCTGAGTAAAGGGGAAAAGAATCTGTTAGTGACAGCCCTCTGCAAACCGCTATGCTGACTGACAGCAGAAAAACAGTGTACGAATTTGTTACGCCTGCAATCACTAAAATAGGCCAACCCCATGCTGGAAAGAGCCTAGCATTCACACCAGGATTCTGATTGCTGGAAGAATCTTAGCGTTAACACTGTGAAAGTAGGAAAGAAAATACAATTAATTCTGAGGTTTGCCATATGGTGCCCAAAAGATATCTAACATAGTTATATTTTTAAAGCTAATGCAATATTGTGTTTGCTCAGGGGTAGTGAGAAAACCCCCAACCATATGTAACAAACCTTGGCCTAACAACCTCCCACAACATCCTAGCACCCCCAGAGCAACATGCTTAAAACACTGAAAAACATTATACCAACTGCATTGCAACATCCTAGCAATCACCCAAAACAAATTAGCTACACCTTGCAACATCTTCCCAACTATGCAAAATGTGTTCTTCTGCAAAAACAACCTATAGCCTATCAACTACCCTAGCCGCTACACAGTGCACCCTAGGAACCAAATGGCAGTTTCCTCCCAGTCTACCACATAGACCCATCAAGACATAATAAAGTTTACATGTACAAAGAAGAACTCATTTTTTTCAGACAATGTTAAATGCAAGTGTGTATCATGGGCTAGATGACAAATTGAATTGTTTATGTGATATGGGCAGAAAGCAAGCATCAATCACAAATTCAGCACTCCTTTAGGATCTATTACAGTATAAAAAAAGCAGAAAACACACTAGGGAGTGAGTGTGTTCAAGTGTGTGTGTGAATGAATGACAGGAATGAGCAGACTAGAAAAAGGTGTTAATATCCTGGGGATTGGTCTTTGCTTTGAAAAATCCACTTGCTTCTTTTAATCTATTAAGGCCCATTACTCTTAATCTAATCTGGCTTCAGGGATCTTGTCCAGTCTTATAAACTAATCAGGAACTAGGTCAAAAACATCACCCGCTGAAAAATATTTGATATTAGTGTGAGGTGGTCATGCTAGTTTTTGGAATATGACTGAATCCAATGAGAAAAACAAATCATCATCGACACAAACCCTAACCAAATCAAACACGTTGTATTTGTTTCTTGGCTACTAAGGGTTGGCTTTTGTCAGAACAGTTTGTTTAAATTTACTCACCTAACAATGAACAGTTTGAGGTTTTGTCAGCCCTTGTAACAGAGTACAAATATACATGTCCATTCTGTTGAAAATGGATTTGCATTCATTCTACGTGTCATACCAACACAAACTTTTTGTTTACAAGACAACACGTATTGCCTGCATGCATCACCACTATGTCTCTTTGTTGTGGTTGTGTTGTCATCTGTAAGCTCATTTTCAAAGCATTTTTCTAAGCAGCTTGTGACTTTTATGAAAGCAATAAAAGTGAATTTGCTTTTTAAACATCTGTAACAGATGTTTGCACATGAATACAATTCTTAAAACAGAAAGAAATGTTTTTTGTATCATTTGTTCTTTCTCATGTCTCATTTGTTCTTTCTAATGTCTCAGTGATGTAGGTGCCACTGTTTTTCTGTGAGAGATTGCATATGTTTATTGCACAAATAAATGGTTGCATGTTTTTAAAGTCAAAACATGCAACCAAATTTTAAGTGTAACTTGCTGTTTCATGCAGATGTAATTCAGATATTACTGAGCTAACACAGCCTTCAATTTCTCACAGCTTACATGTTGAGTGACAGTTCAGTACTGAATTTCCGTTCAGTTCTCTCTCAGCTGCTCTCCAAATCAATCTCTTTCCCCATGCGGTCCCCCATGGGCCTTAGCCAGCTCAACACTTGAGTTTACTCACTGCTGAGCGACACCACTAATCATCATCACCATAATTAGCCTTCATATCAAACACAGCTCCTAAAGAGTATTTATTTCCACTGCTATTTCTAAATTAGTTTCAGATATTTGTTTTGGAGATGAGCAAGACTCAGTCACAATTTTACCTGAATTGATTTTGAGACAAATAGTCATAAGTCAGTTCTTTTGTCCCTTTAAATAAGGTGTTTAATACAGTAGTAACTTGAGCTATGCTAAGCTTGCAGATGAATAGAAGAAGCATCTAAGAGGCTTTGCCATGATCAGTTGGTTAATTAAGTCTGGCTGCTCAGACTAACATTCCATACAAAACAACAGGGTCATGTAATAAAGATATGCAAAATCTTCAAACATGAAACATACATTTTAATAACATATATTTTATTAACATACAGGATGTTGTCAAGAACAAAGTTTGATCTTCTGCTAAATTCTTTTTCACCTTTAAATTTACATGCTTGACTAAATCTGAAGCAGATTTAAAGTCTCAATTTTCTGGTGTTGGTTTCAAAACATAAATATGGCCTTGAGTCACATAAACATGGAAGTTATTTCTCAGTGCCTTCCTTTGTGTCACCAAATCTAAAACCTCCTGATCTTGACCCTTTTAGTCATAACCAGCAGCATAATTACCTTAAACTATAGTGTGTACAATTTTTTTAGCATTTCAGGCTACAATATAACAAAATTATCTGAATTCTTTCTGAATATATACTCTGGTTATATTCAATATGCTGTGGTTATGAATGGCTTTATCATAACTCAATAAAGCCAAGCCAAAGCCATCTTTTTCTAAAGTTTAGTTTATCAGATTTGTTTCATTCAACGCCAAGATTTGTTTTATTCAACGCTATACACTACAACTCAGGACACTTAGCACATAGCTTGCATGAGTCTTTCGTTGCCAGATTTTTAATTATTAAGTGTTTCAATTTGCAGCTCAGTCCATCGTCCGCTTATAGGATAAAACTGGCATGGAAAGTGACCAACAACATGACATTTAAAGATAAATAAATCAGAAATCACATTAATACCACACTGAGCAGCAGACTAGCAACTTGTTTATACAGTATAATGCAACAGTAAAGTCTAAAGTTTGTATTGAAATTAAACTAGAAATTATAGATGAGTGTGGATTCAGGGTTCTGAATTTCTATCTAATCAAAAAAAATATGTACAGATTTTAGAGACAAACTGAAACAAAGTGGATTGTACAATTTGGCTCAAGGATCTTGTTTACTTGTTTAAAAACTCACAAAGGTAAACAAAGACCCGAAGCTTTACAAACCTCTCTTTTGCATATTCTAAATGACAGACACAGACTAGCTTTATAAGCAGTTTTAAGGCTAGCTACATTCAATTTATCACAATACAGATAAGTAACTTTCTTTTATCTTATTATTCCTCTATTAAAAACACTGTGTTTGACTTCAATAACATATTTGCCATATTTGATGAGAGAGCTGCAGATAATGATGATTATTAGCACATTTTGACTTGTGGTCTGTTCCTCAGACAAAGATTTTTTACGCTTTTAAATCATGCAAATCATGAACACACACACACCTGGAGCAGTGGGCAGCTATCCTTGCAGCACCCGGGGAGCAATCGGGGCTCAAGGACACTTCAGTTGCTACCTTCCGGCGTTGGAATTGAACCAGCAACCTACTGATTACAAGCCCGACTCCTTAACCAGTAGACCACAACTGCCCCCCACAACTGGACCTGTTTTTGTTACTCGGTTCAGCCTCAGTTTGGCAGAACTATAACATGCAGATACAGCTGTGTAAGACTTCACTGCTGCTGGCTGCAGCGAGTTTGACTAAGACTCACCAATGAAGCCCAGCTGGGAAAACTCTAGAATCATCCACTCCTCTGACGGCTGCTGCAGGGCAAAATTCTTCATTGTGGTGAAGTAATTTGGCCGTGCAACAATGTCATCCTCTAGCTGTAACAGAGAAAAACAGAGAGGGAATGTTAAAGGAAATTGAAGCTGTTGTAAAGTGGCTCTGATGAGATGCTTACAGTGGAGGTTGATTTCTGTCTCTGGGCATCTGAGGGCTAAACAATTATAAATAACAAATAAAGCGAGTGTGTAATTTTAATGAGACTAAAATGCTTGCCCTTTCCTAAATTTATATGTGGAGATGCATATATTTTCATTTATATGCAAAATTACACCAAACATTTGTAGACAAACCCCCTAAAAAGTGTAAACCATGGCACTATATGTTCAAAATATTGTTCTGTTTATTTGAGCATTAAAAACCAGCTTGACAAAGCAACATTGGCTTGGACAATGGCACAAGTTTAGGGTGGAACAATCTGTATATCCAACCAATAGCAGGTGCAGGGAGTGTTTAGGAAACCTACTTGAAAAAGTCATTACTTTTCTAAGCTTCCATTTTGGCAAAATTCTATGACTTCTGAAAGAGCTGTTGGTTTTCTTTTCTAACACATATGCTGTTGCTGATGGAACGGCGTGAATATATATGATAGCAGTGTCAAGCAAAAAACAAACTCAAAGTGGATTTGCTTTTTGCTTTGCATGAGAGAAACCACAATCCTTTCTTGCTCATCACACTTTAAAATGAAGGCATAGTTGGAGAAAACAGGACAGAAATTGTCATTGTGCTGGTTTTATCCAAACCCACAAATAACTAATGAAAAAAGAGACATTATAAAAGAAACAAGGCAGAAAAGAAAAAAATTGGTATTACTGAAAGATTAGCTTATCTATATAATAAAGCCTCTATTTCCCCTGAAAGTCTTTATAGCACAGTTCTTCTAAATCTCCTTTATATCTTCAGCTGTGTGTGTGTGTTTATACTCAGTGCTAATGAGACAACCATGAAGACTGCAACGCCCAAATGCATGTCAAAAAACACTACAAGTCAGAGATCAGGCCTGCTGATATAGAACAGTTGCTACCTTATTTTTAGTAGTATTTGCACAACAGACAGATACAACAGACATATTCCTGTATTCTGTATTCCTTCTGTATGTTTTCATTTACATGTTTCAAGTTTTATGTTTTTATTTTAATATTTCAACATAACATTAACTGCATGTGTTGTAAATTGTTTTAGTTATTATGAACTGACATACAGTACAGGCCAAAAGTTTGGACACACCTTCACATTCAATGTGTTTATTTTATTATGTTTATTTTATTATGTTTATTTTATTACGTTAACTATTTACATTGTAGATTCACACAGAAGACATCAAAGACGTGAATGAATACATATGGAATTATGTACTTAACAAAAAAAAGTGTAAAATAATTGAAAACATGTCTTATA
>JBAJNP010001597.1:0-58794 GCA_036877545.1 Yasuhikotakia modesta
ATAATAAAATATAAACTAAACAAAAAATTCATTCATTATCAAAATTGCTAAGGCAACATTTACAATATGACTGCATTCATTTAAGTTAGTTAATGCAATATTTAACAATGAACAATATTGTATTGTAATAATATTAACAGTGTTACATACTGACCACCTGATATATTAACGTACAGTATATGACCTCACTGTGAGGTCACAAAATCAATTGAAGCTAAACAAACCTCATCACTTAACTTAAATCTGCTTGAATCATCTAATGCATGTTAGATGGTTAGGAATGCGCTGTCTCTGAATCTGATTGGCCGTTTACACGCTGACTCTGCAGCCCTTCATTTGCATACAATCCTGTAATGATTTTCTATTCTAACACACATACAGAGCAAATCAATGAGAACAGACACGTGTGTGTGTGTGTGTGTTTAATTAAAGGTAAGTGTTGACTGAGAACGGAGTGTGTGAGTTGTGTTGCGTATGTGGCACGCCTTGGGGGCCAGGCCAGACCTGAAAAACCAGCTGCCGCGTTCAGTCCAAACTGCACTGATATGGCACGTCGCGTCTGCCTCGCTGCCCACGACTGAAACCCTCTCTTTTGCCCTCTGCACTGTCTTTCTGATCACACCTGAAGTGAAGTTTTGCTCTTCAGATGCAGTTCAGGTGGGGCTGCATAACTTTAGTAGCTTCGGTTAGACGTGTGTTTATTTTGTGGACTATGATCTCCTCGGTGGATTAAAGAAGGGGGAGTGCAGGAATTAATTCTGTGGAGAGAGAAACTCCACGGCACAGACTGATCGCACAGGTGAGCCACAGACATTGAGGAACAAATGGAACTGAACTTTACTGTATTTATACACATGAACTCTTTGTACACTCTACTTTTTGTTTCGTGTGTTTTAACACATCAGGGTTTAAAAGGTCCCATGTGGACTTCTGTGTGTGTGTGTGTGAGTGTGTGTGTGAGTCTAGACAAGATAAAAATTGATGCACAGATTGTTTATGTTGAAAAGGAACTCAAATAATTGGCGTTCTTGTGCCTTTGACATCAAGTGGACAAATATTTATTCTGTCGGGTTTGAGTTGCTGTTGTGAAAACTGAACAAACTCTAGCTTACAAAGTCAGTGTTAATTAAACTGGTCTTAAATGATTTTGCATTCAAGCAAACCACATTAACCAGGTTAGTTTATTATTATTTACTGTGTAGCACAATTCCTAATTGAGAACTAATAGCTATATATTTGATGTCATTTCCTGTGTTATGTTGGTAAAATATTTGATATTGTGCTTTGATACTAGTTGTCCTAGTTACTTGTTCCTAGTTATTTTGGTGGCAAATGTGATGAGACTGAAAAAAGAATGTTCTGGAAATCTATCAGTCAGTAATTTAGTTAAACTATATAAAACAACCACAGGACTGTTTCAATGTCTTTGGGAAGACCAGAGACAATGTTTTGTTCGATACATCCACGAGAATCTGAAAACAAACAATAACATACGGTCTCCAGATTTGTTTAGTTTTTTCTACGCTCATTTTTTAGACTCCTAGATGCGATTGCAACCTTAGCCTGACATCAGACACAAAGCTCTGGCAGAGCGACTGAAGGTTTTATTGTGTCCCACCGTTCAGGAACAATACACCGGTTCCCGTAAACAACAGGCTGAATTTATTTAGATGTTCGGTTCCAAGATCTGTTTTGAAACAAAGCAATTTTTCTGCGAGTGGGAGAAGAATCATTTTTTCAGACAGACACATCTGTGACAGGCAGTGATGAATCGAGCCATTGTTTGTGTCAGGGGAACTGAGGATTTAGGGCAGGGATCAGCAATAACTGGTGTATAGAAAGACTGTGACGTTTGCTGCAGGCCGTGTACGTGAGCACACCTGTGATCTACCGAGTTGTACAGCTGGAGATTATCGGCTAAATATTGTTTCATTTATTTGTTTCTTGTTGCTTCTATCTTGGTTATGCAAGATTACATCAGAAACAGGTAGTTAACAGTGAGTTTAAAATTGTGCAGCTGGAGAAAATTCACTTTCACTCGTCCAACCAAACCCCTCTGATGCTATGAAAGTGTATTTAAAATTACAGTGATTTTTTTTGGTTCTTCTGCAAACTATAGTTCTGTAAAGTTGATGTTTAATAACAAGATTTAGATATAAATCTTTTGAACCAGTTTAATAAGCTAAAGTGGTTCTGTTTTTAGCGACGCATGTGACTGTTTGCATTGAATACACCAGCAGTGGTTGTCCAAGCTGTTGTCTTCATCTGAGAAAGTCACAGGCCGACACTGTATCAGTGAGTGTATGACGGTGTTTTATGGTGCTGTGAACAAAACTGGACTTCACACCGATGTCTTATGATTCACCGGCAACATAATTTACAGCTATTTGCTGTTCTTTGGTGGTAACAGGCTTGTATTTTTCTTTCCATTAATGTTGATCGGTTCTGTCAAAAAACACAACAGCCACTCTTGAACACAACCAGTTGTTTTTAAAGGTTCAGGTCTAATCTGTACTTGTTTGTGTGTTTATATTGTTGTAGTATTGAAGTATTTCTGTCAGATCTAAATTATTCTGTTTAACTAAATGTCCATTTACTCCTCTGCTTTTACTTCATAGTGTTAATAGTATGTAGGCACAAAAAAATGCCAAAAATGAGCTCAAACTTTAAAACAAAGGAAAAAAGTTTTACCTAGAAAATAGTGTTTTTAAAATATTTTATACATGTTACTGAAGATATAAACTCCAGTCAGTGGTCTGCAGAAAGCTGTTGTATTTTACATGGCGCGAGTCGTATCATGGGAGCTGCCATATTGAGATCACATGACCAGCCAGATGAATATTAGGTGCTATATTTTGGGCACAGATTAACAGAGATTGTTCTCAGAACCCTGACTAACATTTTTTAAACGTTGTCTCAAAACGTTTGTGCAATCATGTAACATTAAAACATTATTCTTGTTGAATATTAAAAAAAACAAANTGACTAACATTTTTTAAACGTTGTCTCAAAACGTTTGTGCAATCATGTAACATTAAAACATTATTCTTGTTGAATATTAAAAAAAAACAAAAATGTTTGAGAAACATTCCTATAACCAATCAGCAATGTCAATACAACGTTTAAAAAAGAGACTTGTTGAAAATGTTAGGAAAATAATCTTACAACCTAAAATTATTAGCTAGAACAAGCTTCAGGTAACAATTTATTATGAAAACTTGCAGTAGATTTACAACATTTACAATAAATTAATGAATAATAACTTATTTAAACTACTGATTTAGTTTGATCGTCTGTTCAGTAAGTTTACATGGACTGACAGCACAGCATAAAATAACACAGATTACGTCTCAGATGACATGAATATGTATTTACTTTAGATCTTGTTTCTGGCTGGTGTTATGAAGCCCTCGGCCTGCATCACAGCTGTAATAACTTTTATTACCAGGTTTTGCATGTTTTGTAGTTGCCGGTGTATTTGAATATAATCAGCTGAACGATGGAGTCTGTGAGACATTAATGACAGCGAGCGATAACATTTGCATGATTTATGCCACCACAAATACTGCAGGTTTGTACTCTATTAAAATAGTGAATTTTTTACTGTTGATGCAAATGTTGTGCATTTTCAAGCATCTTTTCTAATTGTTATGTAGAAGATTCAGTCAATCACGTCAAATCTAATTCATCTCTACGATATATTGCATGTTTTAGGACAGACAACAGACAGAGTTCACAGAGTACAAATCCCTCTGATAGGCAGAAATACTGCAATACTGACTCTGGGTTTAACATCAGTGCTGCAGATAAGGTTTAAGATGCGACAGATAAGCAACTATAAGGGAAGTTAATGAAGTGTTTTATTAATGGTGTGTGTGTGTAAGATTGAAACACGCCTCTCTATCCACAGACTCACTGCAACCAAGTTACCATTAAATGAATCCATGTTTAAAGGTTTAACTCTAAGTAACAGGAGCAGATTATTACATAAGTCATACAGCATAATGATTATGGTTATAGGAGTACAATGCATGTGTTTTTAACTTAGTTTCTCAGCAAACATAACAAATGGTTAACAGTTTTTCAACATGCTTTTGTCTGCATTAACATACATCACGCATTATTATGATGCACACGACACAAAACGGTGTAATACAGGGTATAATGTTGGGTAAAGTGTTAGTTTGGACTCTTAACTCATTTGCTGAATGAATTGTAAATGACGTTGCCTGAATGATATTCGTTTTGTTTGTTTTCAGGACAGTTCTAAACATGCAAAGAGAGACCACAGCTTTTGTGTCCCTTAATACAACAGCAGTCACCAAATCTAAAGAACAAATCCTCATTCAGAGTAAGTGTGTGTGTGTTTAGATTATAATACTTTCAGCAGACCTGTGGATTTAAACATTTTAAAGGAGCAGTGTCCTATTTTTCACTTCCTGAAACCCGTTCAACAACATATTTGAAATAATTTACATTCAATTTAGAATTCAATGTAAAACATTTTCCCATTTTGCTGTAAAGTTTTTCCCATTTTGTCTTAATTCAAATTCACTGCTTAAGTCATTTTCTCTGTTCTGTAGTTTATTTTAAGTCTTAATTGATGGTATATCATTTGACCAACCCCCGGTGTTTTCAGTAGACAATAAGAAATCCTCTGTTTCCTGTGTTCACAGGTTCAGGAGCCATGATAGCTGTAATCGTCATCGGAATTATCCTCATTCTCACATTTTTGCTCATAGTTCTTAAGACGTACAACAGGTATGGCAACATTTATGATGTTACGCATCATGATTCAGTCACATACCATTAGCTGAACACCTTGCCTTCTTACAATAGACATATTTTAAGACTGAGGCTTAAAAATAGAGTAAAACCAAAACAAGTCTCGCTTTGTTTCTCCAAATAGATATTTAAACAAGCGTTCTTTAGACTGAGGTCGTATATATATAAAAGAATAAAGTTTCTAAGTTACTAGAGAGAGAGAGACAGAGAGAGAGAGAGATAACATGACTGAGAGTGTGATTACCTGTGTCTGTCCTCTGAGGAAATCAGTAACTTAATCACTGCATCATTTTAATGTGCAAAGCATCTGAAAGCTGTTTGTTTTCATCCAATCAGAGTCAAGAACCAGAACCACATGACTTTGATGTAATTAACTCATTGGCTGAGAACATTTTCTTTACAGCTCACAATAAATAAAAAACATAGTTAGTTAGTTCCATAATGTTAAGAACATATTAGTAAAACTAACTTGGTTTGTGACTCATTTGAGTTGAGAATGTTTATTTAACGTTTTCAAACGTTTCTCCTCACCCCCATGACAGGAGGGCTCATGCCAACAGGATGTTGGAGGGCAGCTCCAGCAGACCCAGAAAAAAGACCTCCTCCACGACCACAAACCTGGCCATGAGCCACGTGGGACCCAGTTCTGTGTCTGGAAGCTTCATGCAGCCAAACTCCAACACGCCTTCAGAGAACGGGTTCCGAATACCGCGGGTGGATCTTAGTAACATGGAGCAGAACGTGGAACATCTCAGCACCAGAAGTGGCTCTACCATAGTGACGATACATGAAGTTCCATCAGTAGATAACACCTAGCAGAACATCTCTGAGACCTTCTCACACCAAGGTGAACAAATCTGTGGAACAAGCCCACAGCCATGGACCTTCAGTCCGTGAACCTGTTGTTGCTGGACGTTTACTGACTGGGTTCTCGTGGAACATTAGGGACCTTCTAAACAGGCCTGGAATGATATAACCATAAAAGACTCTGTATATTATAATGAAGGAACTGAGGAACACTGAACGCAAGGGTCCGAATACTCAACATGAATATAGTTTTGTGTTCAGCGTTGATTTGTTGATGAAATATTACAGATTAAATATGTATGTATGTTTATTGCCATGAGCAGGAAACTGTTTCTGGTTAAAATGGTTCAGTTCTCTTAGAAAGACAGATTTCAAACGTCCATTTTTCTATTTAAACACAAAGTCATTGTTGTTCATCACCACGTCACACCATGTTATATGAATCAATTAAATTTAACAGCAAGTTTTTAAGAGATCCAGACATCTGCAAAAGTTACTTCCAGAAAATTTATTCACAATCTGCAACAGGAACATTGCATAAGAATACAAGAGAATGAAGAAAAATACAGCAGCGATCATTTATATAAACATAGAAATATCTTTCGGAGAACAGTGAACTCTCCGGCTAATGTTCTAGTGCAATATCTCAACAAAACACTCAAGCACAAGAGAAACGTTTGTCAAGGAGATCAACTCACAATTTGCCCGGAAAAAGGAGAAACAAACATTTACAGCTATACAGAAAACATACAATAACATTATTTAAGTACAACTCCAAGGCAACTATGTCAAGAAGCCCCTTTAATTAAACTATATGATGATAGTGTTTCGTTACTGTTAACATTAGAGTGCAAAAGTGAATTAAAGGTATTGAATGTTGTATGTAAATTATTTTTTTTTGCTTTCTGACCACAGCTGCTATTGGTTTCAATCCTTAAGAATTCAAACAGTGCGAGTTTGTCTGTGACTCTACAGTGTCTATCTATTGCTGCAGATACTGTTAACTTAAAAAGTCTGGGTTTGTTTTATTTAATGAAAAGGTATCACTTCACGAACAGAGACAGTAAATAAGGCATTAACCTGTTACACGTTCAGTTCATCAGAGAAAAAGGAAAAACGGCTAAACATGAATAAATTAGTACAAATATAAGCAGATTTTACCTGAGAAGTTTAAGGTGCCAAACCTATGGCACAAGTCACATACGTATCACGTGATGGTCTTAAGTTAGCAGAACACTGAGAAATAAATGAAAACAAACTTACCTAACTTTTGGACACTTGTTCAACTGTTGTGGTCAGATAATTAAGTGCAGTAATTCTATTGAATTTAAGACAACTGGGCCATACAAAGTCATTTTCACGCTGGTAACATTAGGAGAACATTATAAGTGCTGATACTTTATTTTACATTGTGCCAGTTAAAGTCACCTGATTTAAAGGGCTGAACACAAAATTAAGGGCAACGTATAAATGCACAAGTTTCTTTATCAGGCAGTTGTTTGGTCTTTGCACACAAAGGCTAAAGCATTGTAACAGAAAACAAACGTTTTACATACACACAAAATTAAGTGTCAGCAACAGCAGAGAAATCACAGAATAAAAAAATAAATATCGTTCCGGGTTGAAGTGCGGTTCTCTTTAAAGAAATTAAGAGACATTTTATAGATTTTTGGACACACAAATGTTAGATATACGTTTCATGATGCGAGAACGCCATGCTGTATGACATCAGAACCGTAACGTCTAGTCATCAGATCATGACTTCGAAGTCTCTGGGTGTGGCATCTCTTGCCCTGCTCTGATTGGCCAAGCTCAGCCTCTTCCGTGTGATTCCGGTTCTCACTTCCTGTCCTCAGCCGAGTTCTAATTGGAGGGAATGAGGAATCTGGAGTCGTGTTAAAAGTTTTAATTAAGGATGAATTGTGGTCTGTTATGTCACTTCCTTCCAGTCGTTCTTTAACCCCTGCTGTTCTCTCACTCCTTTTAGGAATTCTGAAACTCCCCCAGTTTTTCAGATGGCGCCCAGACGTTCCATTTGGCACAAGTTTTCCCTGATGTCTGCTTGCATTTGCCCTCCGTGGCGATCCATTAAATGTGGTTGCCACAGTGACCGCAGAACTAGATGTCCCAGTGGCTCTGCTGTGAGGCAGTAACGTGTCGTCCATGTTGTTTTGCTCCTCTTCAAACTTCACCGATTGCCTCAGTTTATCTTTCACTGACACCTGTTCCCACAGTTTGCTCCGCCTCCTCCTGTCCTCTATGGGGTGCTCGATGTCGTCACCCGTTTTGTGGGACTCGATGACCTCACTTCCTCTCAGCCTGCCGTCTGAACGTTTCCCTGTAGATAATCCCGCCACCTCGTTTTTGGAAAGCGCACAACCTCCAGAGCTCAAATCAACAACCAACTCTGGAACCTTCTCTGTGATCAAACCTTCCAGTCTGGTCATCTTTGGAGGCTTGTTAGTTTCTAGATGAGCTGAGGAATGTTTTGAGTTTCTGTAACGGTTGCTCATCTTCTCGTGAGTCTGAATTGAGGAGCCCAGTGCGCTGTTCTGCCCACAGTGACCCTTCAACGGCTGGGGAGACGCAGTTACAGGAGGTGCCGCCCGGAAGTAAAACATTGCCTCCTCCAATCGTCTTGTAGAAGATATACCTGATGTTGTGACCAAGAAAAAGGGGGGACAGTTAATAAAGGACGGGGGGCAGACCAGGGCAGATATGCAGCAGAAGTATAAAACTCACCCGTTACGCGCCCCTGCTCCAACAGTCTGATGTGATGGTGAAAGATCTGCTCCTGAACTCGACACAAAGTTCGTTTTATCCTTTCCCGGCGACTGACCATATACGTCAAATTACGCACCTAAACAAACACACACGTAAGTGAGGCACAGGGACAAAGCTTTAACTGAGGTTTCTATTGGCTTAGCTACCCACCCGTTCCAGATCCTGTCGTAAATGGGTAAAAAGGCGGAGTCGGCGTAAAAGCACTTCATGTTCCCGCCGGGCGAGGCTGTCTTCCTCTTCTTTCTTCGGCATGATGAGCGGCTGGTTGTGGTTGACTTTTCTTTTCAACTTCCAGTATTGAAACACAAAATCCACCATCTCCGGGGGCAACTGCAGGTGCTCGGCGACCTCCTCCGCAGCGACAAAGCTGTGAAAGTCGTCTTCAAGCTGCTGCACTCGAAGCTTCCGCTCGCTGAGTCTCGTCTCCTCTGGATTGTGTTTAAGTCCTGAGGAGAAATTTGCCCCCCTGTTTCTCGCTCTCAGATCCTTCATCGGTCTGAATTCATCTCCCTCCTCCTCATTCCAGGTCATGCCTGAGTGCTTCGGGCAAAAGGATTTGAACTTGACTTCGTCCGTCTCTGTGAGAATGGTGTTCATCTTTAGACCACAATGAAGACCACATGTCACGTGAAACGCCACACGGCAACTTTTGGCGGAACACTAGTGGAAAAAAAAGTTGTTTTTAGTTTCAAAAGGGAAGGAGGGAAAACAGCATCAGTAACGGAAGACAAACTATTTTTTTTGCATAATTATTGATAAATTCACACAATGCTACTACATTTTGTATTGTGGTTTATTCATATTATAACATTATATTATTAAATGATGAAAGGAACAATTACATTTTGCTGAGATGTTATGAGAGAGATGTTATGATAATGCACCTGTATACAAGCTCCTGTTTTCTCTTTACACAGACAGCATATCAGAGCCCATCTGTTGCTGGGTATGTGAGACACATTAGTGATGGGCTCCATCTTCTCAGGGTTACCAATGCTCACCTAGACAGAAAGAGATATAAGACACCAATCACAACAAAACCAGTCTGAGCTCTTGTTATTCTTCAGAAGGTTGATCTGTGTTACCACAGCAAATACCAAAATCACTTTAAAACTTATATTATTAATTTGTGATTGTATCTGTTCTCGTGTTTTTGGGATAACTCCTTACTTCTGGTATCCAGAGAGCACAGCTGACGTGGACCCACTTAGTGCCGCTGCGGGTGGGTTTCATGGCTCCGCCTGTTTTGGGGCACAGATGGCATTTGGGAAAGATGCCCAGCGCACAAGTACGGCAAAGCCAGCTGCCCTCCGGAACCTTCAGGATACCGTAACACGCCTGTGGGGAGGAACGTGGACGTCATGCAATGCGTGTTTGCTAGTATACACCAGCATGCATCAGATGCATGCACACACACCTGATGCACGCATATGTTGCACTTGTCGCAGAACACCATCTCGTTCCCGTCCTCGCCGTCTGGCGACTGACAGACGTCACACACCACATCCTCATCGTACTCAATGCCAAGCCCCTCCTCCGTCTCCATGGCGTGACTCATGTTGTCATAGCAACGGCGTTCGAACTCCTCCATGACGCGCTCCATGGTCAGTTCATCCAGTGATTGCGTACCTACAGCCACATTACGTGTAGAACATGGTTTTATAGTGCATTGTGGGTAATTTACTACATTCTACATCATAATTAGCTCACCCATCTTTCTGAACTCTTCATTAGCGACCTGCAGCCAAGCCACGTCTTCCTCATTCAGGTCATATCGACACATGCCATCAGCCAGCGTCTGAATACCCACATACCCCAGGACAGATGACTCAGACGAGCGAATCAGCTTCTTCGGTCTGATGAATAGAACAGCTGGGCATTTCTCAGCTACAGTGCTGCAAGATTGAAAGCAAGTAAATTACAATTGCCAGCATTTGTAAACGTGTTAGAATTACAAGAAATAAAAACAGGTACGTACCGTACGTTAGCTTGCGGTATGGATTCAGGGCTAACAGGGACTTGAACTCCTTTCTCCCACTCCTGTCTCCAGGGATCAGCCAGTTCATAATAATCCTCTGGATTCAGCTGGTGAGAGTCGTGCAGCTTCATAGCCGTGATCAGGTCTGTCCTGAACACCTGGAAAAGAGGAAGAAAGGGGGCGTGGCTATCAGAAGTGTTGTTTGTGGATTAGCATAACATATTAGCGTGTGTAATACAATAATCAGTAAAGGTTTTTTAATCCCATTCAAACTAAAATGAATTTGAAGTAAATAAATATTAGGTTGCCTGTCAATGGCCCAATATAATTCACAATTACACTTTTTACACCATTGATTTTGGATGCCAATTGTACCTCTGAAGGTCTCTTTCCATTCTGCTTCCTGTGCTTGGAGTTGGAGTGCTGAGACCAGGATGTGGAGTTACCTTAGAGGAACACAAACATGCGTTTGCTAACGTTGCATCAGTAACATTAAATAAACGACTCACTGCTGTTAACTCACTTCCATCGTCTGAATCCTCACTGGTGCTCGGGGCTCGGCTTCGCTTCATTATCAGCAGCCGCAGCCTTTGAGTCCTCCAGAATCTGTCAATCAAACATCAGAAGAACATTCCTGAAAACTGATCCTGCAGCGCTTTCCATTCAGCCAGCCAACAGTTGTCAGGATAAAGGCAGCACAACACATCAGACGCAAGATCAAGCCACACACAGATATGAGTCTGGAAAAGTTAAGCTAGGCTTTCCTAAACCTAAGATGCATTATTTGACTATGATGACAAATAAGATAAAAAATTTGTTTTACTATATTACTCCACATTATATATTGTATTATTTCATGTTTGTCGATCTAAAATTACTGAAATGCTTTCATTAAATGCTTGGCTTCGGATATAATACTAATAAATTAAACTCTAAATAACACATTTTGGTAATTTCTATCCTCTATGTACACATTTACTGTACATAAAGTATACTGAAGAAGGGATAAATATACAAGATGCATATTTAAATAACCATTTAAATAACCATTTAGATATAAATGGTTATTTATATCTAAATAACCATTAAAATGTAATTTTGTTAAAAACACCTCATGAGGAACGAAAACAAAAAACAATTTACAATGTTATATAATAGAAACGTAGCCTTTAAACTTTCAATATATTCTCACAGACATCAAAACAATCACATTTTTAACACACAGCACGTCGGTATTGTCAACGCTTCGTGACGTCATAAGATAGACGTCTTCAGTCGATCTGACAGTTCAGATCCACTGGGAAATATTACCGTAATATTTGTATATATTAACGCGTTGCACCTCTTTCCTCTTTTATAAACTGGACACCGGGACTCTGCGGATGTCTTAACACGCATTTCTCACGCATTTCTCACGCATTTCTCTCCGCGTAAACAAACACGCAGTCAAAACTCTCCACGCGTCGGCAATGGCAGACCACGCCCCTTGACGTCACATAGCTGCCCATCTCAATGCCAGTTCAAAACTGATAACAAAACTATTATTGTTTACATCCAATATTCAACACAATCAATTCAACATATTGGTCCATCACAACACGGGCTTTGGTGAATTTAAAGGACAGATTTTAGGTATAAACAATGTACCCAAATGTGTGTTGTCCACATTCGTTCAAACATCACAACAACTATATACGCGAATAGACTAACTGAGCTGAATTTTACCTTAAACACCCCAAACTCAAATCTAACCTATTATGCAACCGCTATGTTTACAACATCATGCCAAACTGAATTTGGACCAGCCCAGACCATGACACGCGGAACGACATTATACAACGTCCCTATATCAGCCTGCTCAAAATAATCATAACCTATAAACGAGCGATCATTGTAAGACTTTAAAACTCGTTTTGTGCTATTTAATGGCTCGACGTCAAACTTTTACATCAAATGACACAAGCCCACCGTCAGGCCAGCAGGCGCGGGACGAACGCACGACGCTGGAACGCACAAACACACATGCACGCGCACACGCCGTCACGCGCACACGCAGGCCCAGCAGCCTACGCGCTTTAAAGTAACTACCCCACATAAAAACACACCAGAAGCGTGAAGCGATTAAAAAAGAGACCCGATGCATTTAAACGTTTAATAAAGTCAGTGTTTAAAGCTGAAAAACTGAATCTTTGGCACCATTTAATGACGTGAAAAAGCACCGGATCATTGCGTGGAGAGCTCGCGGAAATCCTGGAAAACACTGAACGCATGTGGGAAAATAAACCCCTCTCGCTCTTTAAACGCATTCATGATGCGACGTGGTAACAAATGCAGTGTACCTACACGAAACGAGCCTCGTCGGTCCAGCGCAGGTGTTTTAAATGGCCAAACAGCAGCGATTGCTCAGAGTTTGAGGTTCTCCGCCCCACGCGCACAAACACACGCGGGTTACGCGCTGCGTGCTGCAGCTCCGCTCGTCGGCCACCAGGTTTAGGGCGCAAACAACGTGGCTGTTTACTGCCCTATTGCACCATGTGTTGTTTTCACTGAAGTACGTGGAGGAAAAGCATTAGCAGACGTGCTGTTTGCAACACATTTCACAATGTTTGTGATGACATCTTCTTTAAAAATGTGGCACCCACAGGTATAAAACCTGTTTGACCGCAAGCAGTTCATGTAAAGTTCAGTAAAACGGTATTTTTGATGTAATACAAATCCACATATTGATATTATGCACTAGTTGAAATAAATCACAATAAAGTAATGGTGTTAGGAACATTTTTATACACGTTTAACACCATTTTATACAAGAATAAACACACACACACACACACACACACACACACACACACATGCATTTTGAATACACGTTTAATACAAAAATCCTTCCTTGCAATTTATGAATTGACTTTAAGCGAAAGTTCCCTAAAAGTCTCAAATGGCCGCTATTCGCATTGTGAACGTCCAGGGACACGTTTGTTAACTGGGAATGTCTTGTAGATGATACAACCCAGTAATATAATAAAGAAATGAAGTAAAATATGACCACTGTGGCCGTAGCTATAAAACGCCTCCATAGAAATCAACGATTGCATCTACACGGTGCGACTGCTGTATAAACGCGTACCGCCAGATGTCACCGCAACATTAAAAGTTGTAATACGGTACAAGCTGTATTTCTGTCCGTGCAATTTCAGTGATTATAACTGGAGGGTGTCAAATACTTCACCCACAAGTTACATCACTTCTGACAATCACACGTTGCACTTTAAATGTCTTGCAATAAATGTAAAAGTTGCCAAGACCTACCAAAACTCATAAATTCAGCAGTGAGCAACATTTAGATGGAATAAATGATGTGCACTGATGTTGCAATAGCTATTTGCTTTTGAACTTAAGCTGTTTTGAGATGGAAAAGTACATATTTCTGTTCTGCTTAGTCACTGTAGTCGTGTGGAAACAAAACTATTCATTTCTCAAAACATTGTGGCACCCTGGAAATGATCACTACACACAATATTACACGTCTGGAGAGAAATTTGTTGAAAAATTTAGTCCAACAAAAAGGGCAAACGACATAACAGTAGTTATTATCCAAACGTATTTATTTATTTCTGGAACAACTGTTTATTCTCCTCACCTGAGCACACACACCCTGCAAACTCCATTTAAATACATGACGTGAGAGCCAGCATAAACTCACTGCCGCACATGCTTTAATAAAATGATACATATATTTACAGAATCCACAATTTGTTTGCATTTCACCTCATTCTCCTCCCCAGCAAAGACAAAATGTTAATCCAAACTCAGTGTTTCCCCCCTGCAGAAAAAATACAACATTTAAAGGTGGCTTTACCCACAATTAAAAATAAACTCGGCGGAGAAATAAACAGAAGAGGGGAGACAGAGATGGACACAACAGAAAGAGTGATGTTTTTTGGCCGGTACAACAAAGCAGTGCGTGGAGTTTAATAACAGCGCAGATATGGCAGTAACACTGAAATAGCTCGTAAAGTCTATGTACAAGGTCTCCAGCCACTCGTGTCCGATTCACTTACAGAAAAAAGCATGTTTCCATCTTCTGAACAGTGAGAAAAAATGAAGGGACAATGCCGTGGCTTCTTAAAAACCTCCAAAGAGTAGAAAATGGGGAAAGGGCAGAATCTTTCTCCGTCTGCTTTCCATTCTTCATCTCTTGACTTTTATGGACCACTTCGTAGTAGAATTAAACAATTAAATAAGGCACAATAACTACACTGTTTCGTTAATGAGGAAGGGTGAGTTAACCAATGAGCCGACAAGTTGATCCATTGAACTACGGAAGCGCTTCCCTTTGGATCCCAAACAGCCATTCAGATTTATACAATTCCAAAAAAACATTGCAAAAATACCATCCAGTCCTATCCCCCCAACATTTTTTTACCATCACATTGTGACAAAATTTGCTACACAATAGTGGTGTACAACATACAACAAAAACAACAAAAGACCACCCCCCACCTTAGGATTGGCTGATGGTACAGACATCTGACTTCTGATTGGTTAGCATAACCACATGACATTTCCTTTGACGTCATCACAGTAGACAACACAGGCGGAAAACTAGAAAACTGTGTTCAAATTATACAAAATAAAACTAGCAATACAAAGAAAAACAGAAAGAGAGACAATTTTCAACCTGCTGTGTACTGAACTCCCAAATTCTGCCCCTCTTTAGGTCATGCCCTTAAATTGTCAGGTCAGCAGTGAAGCCCCCAAACAAAACAAAAAAAAGAACAAAAAATGTATTCAGTGTGTCCTTTCTCATTGTAGTCAACTTTCACATTTACAGTTTAAGCCTGAAGCCTAAATGTGCCAGAAGTCTGTTTAACTTTCAGATGGACTGAGGGTGTGGATGCAGAGTTTAGCATATAGAGTGATGTGTAGTATGAGAAGGAGGCTGTAGAGTTGTGACTGAAGGCTGTGCGTTTAGAGCGTAGGACTGATAAAGTGAATAACTGAGTGTTGTAATCGAGTGTTGTTGAGGTGGAACAGGAGGATGGCTGGTGGAGGCTTTAAACACAGAAGCTGGACTAAGAAGAAACATCAAAAATCGACACGGAGAGGCGCACAGAAACTCTGACAGGCTATTGG
This sequence comes from Yasuhikotakia modesta, assembly GCA_036877545.1. Lineage (NCBI taxonomy): Eukaryota > Metazoa > Chordata > Actinopteri > Cypriniformes > Botiidae > Yasuhikotakia > Yasuhikotakia modesta. Next base: position 15,491 of record JBAJNP010001597.1, read on the forward strand.
TCGGTTCTGGTAGGCGGTGAAGAACAGTCAGAACAGCAAAGGGCTTTCAGAAACAGTTGTTCTGTTGTGATATGGACTAGTGTGGGACCAGGATTGGTTGTACAGTACTGGAGACACTGTGAGATGGATGACGAAGGCAGATTCTGAGGGGAATTGTTGCTGGGGGTATAACAATTGTGACCGGTGGTCTTCTCAGTCCTTCAGATCAGCAGATCATTCGTGTTTTTGATGATCCTTCATGTCCTCCTCATCTGTGTACTCAGACGGCTCGTCTCCCGGCTTCAACAAGCGTCCAACGTAGTCATATTTCTCTGAAAGAGGAACGGGAAGGAGTTATTTACTGTCAACAGGCCAGATTGTGCACAAATCTGTCACGTTTCACGCCTGATTTTCCCAACAGACAGTAACAGAAAAAACAGCTTTCATCGTCTCATTCGTCATCTCAACACAAACACGCATGAGGCTGTGCTAGACTCAATCAAAGAATCACTCATTTTTATCCAATCACATTTTAATTAAGACGGCAGTATAAAATGATTTCTTCTGCCACAGTGCTGTAGATTTAGTATCAGTTTAGTACTATGGAAACACTATCCATATATTAGCTTTCAGCCTCTCTGATTTAGGAGTTACAAGCATAATAAAGTTTATTGGCACATATCATTAAAAGAACAATTAGTGCTTGGAGGCAGACAGAGCAATAACTACAAGCCAAACTGCGTATTAACTTTCATACCTCCAATTTTCTCAATGGTAAAAGGAACATTTTTAATAAAATCTTCAAAATATTTACACTTACCCATAAACTGCATCTCCCATTCTCGTACACTTTCCATCTGCACGGCATTCAGATCTGAAAGATCATCGTACTCGTCCCGTAACGCGTCTTTCTCTAGGCAGAACGTGGCCAAACCCCGAGACGCATCTCTTCCCGCAAAGATTCCGTATGGACCCTCTGGAAAGGGAATGATGCTGTGAGTGCAAAGGTCAGCAAAACAAATCCATGAATTCACACTTTAATTACTTTAATGGCCTGTCAACACAGGAGTCAAAGTTTCTCACCGCGTTCAAATTGAGCAAGAAATATCATAAACACAGGTATGCATGCGCAACAAAAACATGATGTCACTTTTGACAGGTATTCCCAGCTGTGAATGGACTAACAAAATTCCATGAAAATTCCACACATATGTGATAGCTGAGCCCGCAGGTCAGACAATCCCAGACATGCCAAGAACAAAGTGCAGCGTATTTTCAAAAACAGCCAAATTGTTGGTATGAATGCAGCCACGTGGGCCTATCCAAGGAATGCAAGTAAACACACAAGACTAACCCAAAACGGCTGTGAGGGAATCTTTAAACAAAAACACAGGGTTAAAAACTAAATGAATGCGAGATAAAAACGTATTACACCACACAGACAAAAATCAATTCCATCTGTGCATCAAGAACTAACTGTTGAGTCTGGCCCCACCTTTCTTTCTCGAACCCGAGACGTGACAGAACAGCACAACACACTGATAAACTTCAGTCAAACAATCAAGATACACAAATGATATCAAACCAAGACGTGATAAAGAAAAGACATGAGAAGAAAAGGCATGAGGAAAACAGGCATGTCTCACGGGCAACTTTTGCTTTACAAACGACTAAAGAAAACAAAAACATTTTAAGCTATCGGAAGGGTGTTTATGTCCACTGTTGTGTAAGCGTCTTTAAAGAACAAGCAGGTCCAAACATTGACCTAAACTAGCAAGCTGCCCTTTGGTCCAGTGATTGACACGTCTGCCCACACAGGGCAAACATTTAGTGTTAATATTATGTCCGAGTGTTTTAACCAATTGCAGCAACAGGTAAACACACATCTGATTTTCTGTCTGAACAAAATGCTGCAAAAATGCAGGTGTCTAAATAAAGGATGCAGTGGCTGGGGTCTGGTCTACCACATATCTCACTAATAAATATAGCCGTGGCGTATCTAAAGTGCCATAACAGGCCTCTAGTTTAGACAATGAAACAACAAATGCACGCAAAGTTCATGACAATTCCCAAAAGGATCTGAAAAGTAAAACACAAACTTGTGGGCTTTCATGGTTTCATATCTGAAGTGTTTCTCCAAATACAGTCTGCAAAATACTCACTATTTTTCACAGCATGAACACAGCAGATAAAGCCTTTAAACAACTTATAAGTACAGGGCTAAAAAACAGCAGCCATGAGACCCACCGCTTGACGTCTTAACCAGGACCACTGCTATACTTAGCTGACCTAATAGCCATCATAGCAAATAAATCTGTTGCCTGCACACGGTTGCACTTGTTTAGTACATATGATGTGCAATAATGAGTTTCAGACAGATGAGTGTATCAGCACATGGCATCTACATGTACACGTCCTACGTGGCACACGTTCAAAACTACACTGACATGACGTTTAAAGCCAAGCAAGGACAAAACCTGACACTGATCACATCTGTACGACATATAAAACGATCAGTCATATTAAAGCAAACTTTCCGGCAAGCTGGTAAACATGAGATCAACTCTGAGACCGTCTGTCCGCACATGCGTGAGCAGATCTGCTCTGACCATCGCATTGATAAGCACGAGCTCCTCTGCTGTAGGTAAACAACATCTCTGAATGGGAGTCAGAGCTCCACGCCAAACCTCCTCACCGCGTCCGTAAAACTTTCTGCCGCTGGTCACGTCGAAGACCTTGGTGTTGACGGCCATGAGGATGCGAGGGTTTTGCACGCCGTCGTACTCGCGCAGCTGCTGCAGGGTGAAGTCGCGCCGTCTCATCTTGGGCAGCGGAGAGGCCTCGCCGCCCCTGCCCGCGTCCGCGCCCGCCCTCCTCCACCACCGCGCGTAAATCGCGTAACATGCGGCGAGCACGAGCACCAGAAGGCTGAGGTTGAGCAGCATGGCGCTTATACCGAGACCGGCTCCCGGTTGTAACTCCTCCGTCGCCCCCTGGCCGCCGCTGGTGCCCGCCGCCGTACTCCTACCGTCCCCATCGTCCGCCATACTGCAAAGATAGCGCCGTCCCACCGCGCGCGCACACCCACCTGGCACGCAGCAACGCGTCTGATTGGCTCTCAGTCAGCGGAAATGCGCGGTGCTGCTGGGATTTGTAGTTTTCTTTCAACGTGGCCGTGTTGTTTTCACGGAGCGACGCCTACAAGACCACAAAGCACATGCGATCAGGGACCAGACAAAAGCTTCAGATGGGAAGGCGCAAACAGTTGCTGGAAGGCCAAAAATGCTGGATTTTGCACAAAATGTGCCATTTAGTCCATAATTTTATGCACCTTAATATTTTATATACGCGCATACAAAATGCATGATAATGTTTACATGTATAATCATCACCAGTGAATTAAAAATCAATGAATGTAATGGCTTTAAATGTGCCAGTCTGTAATATAATTTTCATCAGACATTTTCATCTTTAAATGTTACATAAAACACAAGTATGCAAATTGTGGGGTTTTATAAACAGTTTAATATATATATTTTTTTTTACATTTTACAATTTATGAAGAATTTAAACCGACATGCACACCAACACACAAGCCACACAAACAGATCACAACAAAATGAATCAATAAAAATAAACTGACTGAAATCAAGAGCCGTTTCTAATTCACTTTATGTACATTTTTAGGCAAATATGATACAATCAAGACATCAGTTCAGCGTCTGATTTAGGATCGTAATGAAACAAACACTGATTTAATATCAACCCACATCCATCCTGAAATAAAATCGCAAATCAAAGTATTCCCTGGGACATCCCGTATGCAGTCATCCACACTCTCTCAGTAATATCAATAAAAAAGATTAAAATCAATTAAGCTATCACAAGAGAGGAAAAATAAATTATCTAATTTCCAATAAAATCCGATGTATTGAAAAGAAAGAGCTCCTTTCATAAAGATAACATTCTTTAGAAAACTTCAAGTTAATCAGATGTTTTCCAAATTAAGTCAACATGATCGTAAAGGCGAGTAAGATATCTTGGAGATAATGTGATCGGCACAATGTTTCTTTATAAAAGCGTCATGTAGGTATTATCAGGTCTTTTACAATCCACCACCACTTTGGTTTTTCTGCTATTCGGCGCCGACACTCAGCTAACGATAAAAGCATAAAGTATTTTCTGTCATATTTTCTACACAAGCTTAAAGAGCAAAAATGCAACAGGCTATATAGTGTATATTATCATGTCTCAACCCTAATTCAAGTTTTTTTTCATGTGTGTTTGATGAGCTGCTTTTTAAAACGAAGCACAAATTAAAATACACGATAGAGATGAAAACCAAAAGACTGAATTTTGACAGAGTAAGATATGCTTTGTTGCTTTTTTTTGAAATGTAAAGGTAAAACACATTTTTAAAAGAGATAAAATTGCATTTGATGGAAGAACGCACCTTCTGTAAACTTTACAGCTAAATAAGTTGACCATGAACTCAGGATTTTACAAACTACCACAGAAAAGAATGAAAAACAGAAAATAAGATGTTATGGAAGTTCAACAGTCCAGGAAAGAGTCTCAAGACAATTCTGGTTTACTCCTCAGTTTGTAACCACAGCGGTGTGACAGTTGGTCTTTGCTCTGACAGTTTGACTGTCTCACTTCCAGAGATTCTGTGTAAAGCGTGAGCCTGGACCAGCATTGAAAATCCTTTTACAGTGATCCTGTAACTCAATACTGTATAACGCAATGAAGGCTTCATTTTTTTGGATGTTGGCTGTTTTTGCTCACGGCTGTGTCTCCTTTTCCAGCATCTAATGAGATATTCTTTGCTTTCTCTTTGGGAGGGGCTTTCGTAGTGGCATCGTTAGACGTGCTGCTCTTGGTGGTCGAAGGTGTTGGCTTGTGATTGGCTGAGGCAGATTTGGCTGAGCCTGCACCAGTTGGTTGATTGGCTGAGACTATTTTCGTCTTCGTAGGGGCGACGGCCTGTTCAGTTGAGGATGCTTTAGCCCCGCCTCCAGCAGCAGGTTGATTGTCTGTAGAAATTTTGGTAACTGGGGTCTGTTTTGATGATGATGAAGAGTTGTGTCGTCTACGTTTGGCCTCGTCTCCAGTGGAAGATGAATGGCCTTTTCTTCTCACTCCTTCTCCCATTGGTGGCTGAGTGGATGGAAATTAGATTTAATTAGTTTGCAATTATTTACAATATCAGAATAATTGTATGCAATCGTTCTTTACACAACCAACTCACATCCACTCTGAAATCATCAATGCTCCTGAATTTCTTGAGGTATTCCTGAAGTTTGGGGTCAATGATCTGATTCTTTATCCGGGAATATTTCAGGAAAGCCCAGAATTTCTCCAGTCCGTATAGCTGACCTACACACACACACCAACCCAAAACATCACATCACACAGTGATACCTCTGAAGTTAAATGAGTCCTGCATGTTTATTTACTCATTCTTCTATAAATGCAATAAATTCTGTCTCTTTAAGTGAAAGACATCTCACCTTTCTCATAGTCACGCATTGTCTCTTCCTGAAAGTCCTTAAAAATATCTGGTCTGAACCTCTTCTCCAGCCCATAACTGTAGAACCGGAACAAACACTCTAGTCCATACCTGCAATAATAAACAACAGGAACATTATGTAAAGTACTGTTCCAATACAATACAAACATGGAAGAGAACGTTAGCATAAAATGTGTGATAGCACACACATACATGCATTGCACTGAGAGTGAGAATAAGACAGACCAGAAGAACTTCAGACATGGCATCCATTTTTGTAGGGGTGTGTTACTGTACATTAAAGAAATGTTTATACCCGCCTTGCCCAGCATTCCTGTCTCTGCCCTCTGTTCTTTATTAAACTACAACCCCAGGCTTCTGTGTTTCTGAACCAACTTCCACGACAGGAAATATTCGGTTTTGTTCAACTATTGTTAAAGTTATCTAACTTTTAAAGCTGCTGCAACTTACGAAATACTTTTCAGGAGAATTTTAAGATCTCATTTGTATCTGGTTTACAGATCAACATCTCAGATGCAAGACCTTCAGACAAAACAAGCTTATCTCAGCTCCCTCACCTGTAGTTCTCCTTGCCGTCTTCCACGGCAAACTGCTTAAACTCCTCGTACATCTTCCTATTGAAGTTGTCTCTGAGAAAGAATGACCAGAACCTGAAGAGGGTGTTCATCTCCTGTGACTGACCGACCCCCAACCTCTTCCTCTCTGAAAAGAACAACACCTCAACGTTAGGAACAATCACATTTAAGAAGCAGCTACGCAAACGCCAGTTGAACGAAACCACACAATGGTCGTACCGTTGAGGCAGCGTCTGCGGTACTTGTGATAAACTTGCTGAGTGAAGCCGTTTTCCCTCAGGAGTTCGTGGGATGGATGCCAGAACTTGGGCAGGGACTGAGGGGTGCAGCCGTAACTGCCTGACAAAGCCGGAGCTCCTTCGGATGGAGACGCATTGGAGCTGCTGTACAGGGGAAGCAGGAGATCGTGTTAGAGGAAAGGGAGAACCGGGAGCGTTGACCATAAGTTCTGACTTCCCATAAGCAGGAAAACAAAATGGGATTTGTGGGAACCTGATGGAGGAAGTGCGGGGTCTGTGCTCCCGGGAGTCCATCACCCAGCCTACGTGGAACTCCAGAGGAGGGTTAGAACTGTGCCGAGTTTTTCTTTTTCTGGGCGTCTGCAAGGGTGATGAAAAAAAGAGAAGAATCAGAGACGTGAAAATCGAACCCGGCGGGTTCAAGCGTTGATCTATACAAACATTCACGCAAACAGCATGTCTTAAGGAGTGAAAACGTACCTGTTCATCAAGGTTTCCGCTGTCTTTGATGACGGGGTAGAAACGTGGGGTTTTTGTGGGGTCCTGTCTGCCAGGGGTGCGTGGGGTACGAGGGGTCCGGGGCATACTGGAGCATTCTGGGACGTCTGTGGGGAGAGAGTGAGCCAGGCTACACTCATCTACAGAAAACAACAACATCAGTAAAAAGATGAATCACAGCACCATAACGTTGCTATCTTTTCAGCTACAGCATCACTCATTCACTGAACAGAGTCTTCTAATCTCTTATTGTTATAAAGAAGTGAGTCACCTGCTTGAGATGGTGGAGGAGGTGGGACTTCCTGGTTGGGGTCGACAGGAAGTTGAGGGGTCAGAGTTTGAAACTCATCTTGGCTGATCATGTTGAGCTTTTTAAAGTTCTCCACATCCTATTGACATGAGCACACACAGTTTATGAGAAGAAGAATCTAGTCAGGAAGTGAATCCATTTCCAGGCTGCAGAAATAATGAGATGAACTTCGGTCACTATGGGTTTGTGTTTCTGCCTCTGTGAACAATGAGGTCATAACTGCTCTGCCTCCTTTAAATACAGACGGTGCATCTCAGCACACGTTACAAAAATGACATCATTACGCTCCACCACTCGCTTCATAAACGGCCAAGTGATGACTCTCCTACACCACTCAAAATCAGTCTGTCAGGGGTATTAAGTCAGACATGATGTGGTTTACATCAAGAGTTCTTACAGTATATAATTTACATTAAGAGACATAAACCATCCAGACGTTTCCTGGTGTGGTGTTAGATGTCAAGCTAGTTCACATAAATGAATTTGGCTGTGAGAAAATGTATTTAGTTTATGCACAATTTACGGTACACAGGTAATATTAACGAAAACCCCACATGTGATTATTAAGTGATTTCCATGTGATCTCACAGTACAGCTGTCATGGCTGACAACCTGAAGCAAATCATGTGGCGTTTGTGTTGCTTTGTGCAGCTGCTTGTTGTTTATTGTGCAGTTGTTTATTGTGCAGACCTCGACACAATTAACACAGGTGTTAAATTCCCATGCGCAGTCACAGACACTACACAACATAACAGCACCACTGTACAGTTTAAACACCCTCACAGTCTGTTTAGAGTAAACAGAATTTGAATCATGTCAGACCGAGAACACTAGACTGAGAATATCTTACAGACCAGGAGAAAGAAAATGTCATTTTAATGACGTTTCTTTAGGTAACAGACGCTTTCTGAAAGCTCTCATCTGATTGGTTGTGTTTTTTTCCTTCTCAGATCGTTTTATGATTGTCACTGCACTGTTAAGTAAAAATTAATCACAATTTGTGTCTGATCACAATCCAATACAGGTGATTAAACTGTAATGTTCTGATAACATTTAAACATAAACCTGCATATCTCAGCTAGCTGAGAAAACCACACATCAGCAAAGTCATTTAATTTGAGATATGATCTCTTATCTCAAATTCTTTGAGCATATTTTTGTCAACCACAATGTCAAATATTGTCAGTGGAAAATTCCCACATTACTGTAGAGTGTGAACGTTTAACTGAAGCCGCTAAACAGCTGCTAAACTAATACCAGATTTAGCACAATCTTCTAATCCACATTTACACTCAGCTAGTTTCAATAAACACACCCCCATGCTTACCTTGGCATTGGTACAGTCCTGTTGTCCTTCTTCTTTTGCCCAAAGATCTTGTTCATAGTAGAACAGTCCGTCGTTAATGGCTTTGGCGAGGTCGGCTGTGATTTTGGCACGTGAGGCATGGTTTCCTGTCCGATCACCCCCGGGGTGTTTCCGCAGGTTAGGGGGGGTCTGAGTAACGATCAGGATCTTGTTTACGTCTCGGTCATCGAGTTCATCGTCGGAATCGTCGTCTGACCAATCGGTGAAGGTGTTCTTGCGAGGTGCCGCGAGCCGTTCCATTTCCTCATCGAACAGGAAGTCCAGTTCCTCCTGGTCCACCTCAGGCTGCTGCTTCTTGCTGGACTGAACCAATTCCTGGAACAAACCCAAAATATTTGAGGTCCTGCAGCTACTTTTAGGTGAACATCAACAATTTACATTAATTTATAATAAGCAACAATTACTGTTCACATTGTATCTGAATTACTCTATTTACTGAGATGAGCTTTTTACATCTTTAAATTTAAAATGCATTTGTTTCCATGACAACACTCAACAGGTTTTGTTAATGACAGTGAAAAATGAAGCCATGAAATGAGCAGGTATGCAGGAAAAAAAATAAAAAAGCAGGTGGAATACTCAACTGCTGATGGGAACAACTCAAGACGAGAAGAAGGAGGAGGAAGAGGGGGAGGAGGACTTAGAGGAAGAGGACTGACTGAAGTCTGAACACCAACAAGAGATGAAAAAAATGGATGGAGAAAAGGTTTAAAAGATGAGTTTGGGTTACAAATAAACAGTGGTTTTAAAGAACTGTATCACTCATTCATTGCTATTGGTCTGATAAATGGATAGCCCAGCCCCAAACGAATGCCATTGGTTGAGCAAATGTTATGTCAGGTCTGAGCAGCGCATTAAAATCAGAATGAAACTCAATTTGATGCTGCTAGTGGGTTAGAAATGACACACTGGCCAAATACACTGACATCATTTTATACACAGACTTTAAAGTGCATCTGAAGGTACCTTGTTTTTTCCGGAAGTGTTCCGGTGTCGTTTTTCCACCTGTATCCACGGCTGGGCCTCGGGATCAGACAGGCTGCTGGAGCGCTCTTTAGCATGGTTAGCATCTTCGCTAGAGTTGCTTTTAGAGGGAGAAGATTCTTTAGACTGAGATTTGTCCGTGTCTGTGGCGTCGCTGGCCTGTCCGTTTACCACAGCAGAGTCTTTATCTATGTGCTGACTGACTGGAGAGGACGACACTGTGACAGACAGACAGACAGATTAAAAAGAGTTTGTTGACCACTTGAAACCTAAATAACTGTGGGCAACATCTCAAAATTGATGAACAAATCTGGCAGTCAAACGAAGAAACTTGCATAAACAATCAATGTAAACAAAAACCGACATTGACAATTGCAGGTGAGGCGGAGTCCATTAGCCTAAACAAACATCATTCACACTAATAGTGTCATTGTTTAACATGCCATTACAATAGCATGATGGTGAACAAACGGGCTGAACCTGTGCTGAGAGAGGCGAAGGTCTGTCCTGGGATGAACTCGGGGCAGTGAATGAGCTGAGAGAAATCCGTGCGTGGAGAGTCCAGAGGAGGACCTGGAATGGGCCAGTGTTCTGGTTCTTCTTTCCTACGAATCTGTTCATCCACCAGTTCCACCACCTCACTGTTCTTCAATGCCTGCGGGAACAGACAACACAAGATATAACCGGACTGCAGATGACAATCTGCTGACGTCTGACACGGGTGCTCTGAAAACTAGCAAGGTCAAATGTTAAAGGTCACCTCCTTAATGAGGTTGATGTCGGTGGTGAGCGCCTGGACTCTGTGGAAACCGGCGATTAGCGAGATTGGCAGGAAGCCGTTAGAATCCATCTTTCTTCGCAGGAAAAAGTCTCGCTCCAGGTTGGGGAGGCTGAAGTAATATTCACTGAAAACACACAAAACAGACACAGTCCAGTTTTCCATCTGCAGTTACTAATGAACTTACTGGCTACGAAAATGCAATAAAATAAACTGTTTCTTCCAACACGTTAATAAGCGTTTTTGTCATTTTCTGTCATCCATTTGCAACAATAATACAGTGAAATACTTTCAACAAACACGATAAACAAACAGGGCCCAGTATAGCCCTATTGGCTGAAACATTAACAACAATTATGCAGAGATGAGCCTGGATTGGCATCATGGCAACAAAGTGTGGAAGTCTTGCTTCCTCAATGTATTTATGCATCACTTCTCTTTCCTTTTAGCTCACTCATTCTCTCTCTCCCTCTTTCTTCAGAGTATTGTGCAAGAAACACACAGGAGCCTTTGGCAATATTCCAGTGACACCAGGTGCACCGAACACCAGACGGCAGGTGCAACATGGACCTACATCATGTTTAAAGTGACAGTACATTTTCAAACTGAAAACTATCATTGAATTATCTTTAAACAAGAGCTTGGTAAAAAGTTATTTCAATATTTTTGAACACACCAGTTCCTTCAGAATAATCGTGAAGGAGAAGGCGGAACCTCAGAGATGTGATCGATAGTTATATGACTGTCAGGTACCTCAACCAATCAGAAGCTTATAACCCAAACTGAAACATTTGTGAAATCTGTTTCCCATAACAGGCAGATGTTTTCTGGGAGGAACGGTGGGGCATCCACCCAGAACACACCTCACATTCCATCAGCTTTACTCAGCCGAGGTTGAGACATCTTGAGAGATGCACTTTACACGATTCTGAGGAGGTTCAGTGAGGTTGTTGTTACACTGACTTACTAACGTTACACTAACATTTAGAAACTTGTTTGTTGTGCAAACCTTCAGGGCAAGGAATTGGTTTGAGTGGCTGCAGACGTTTTCTTACTGTAAAAAAGCTTTAATCAAATAAACAGTATATTTAGAAAAAAATTAAAAAGGCACTTCAAACTTTCAGACCTAAATTACGACATTAAAGTAGCTTTTATAAATGCATTGTAGAAAAGAGTGTCACTGGTTATAATAATGACACTTATGCTTTTAAACACATCAGTGCAAGAAAAAAAGTTTCAGTTTAAACAGCACAAACATGCATTTTAGTCAATTTATGTCATTAAAGGTCATACTAGAATCGTGCAGTTTGTTCAACAAACACTGATACAAATGTTCTTAAAAGTGAATGTTTCACCCGTTTACACAGTGTTGAGTAAAGTAAGCTTGGGTAAGGATATTAATTTCTGACTGATTAGGACGGACACAGACACACACACAGACACACACACAGACACACACACACAGAGACACACACACACAGAGACACACACACACAGAGACACACACACACAGAGACACACACACACAGAGACACACACACACACACACACACACACACAGTCCTACTCCCTAATCTCACTGACCCAAATCTCACTGACCCATTCCTCAACATATATAAGGCAGACGAGCTAAATTAAGGACACACGCAGTCAGGCAGCCAGGCCACCTAATGCTACAGCTGCTCCCCCTGCTGGTGACAAAGTGCCACTGAGCACATAACATGACCATAAACCTGCACTGTTTAACATATATCACTGAACTAAAGCTAAACCTGGAATGAAACGTATACAAAGACCTCATAGAATCAAACATCAGTCACGTTATGGCCAATAAAATACAACATTTGTGAATGCACCTGGAAAAACACATTGCTGTGCTGGAATTTTGTTTAAATGCAAGACAGAAGTTGAGCGTACATTTGCCGTTTGATGTATTCTTTAAGCAAACCCTCCTCGATCGTATACATCTGCACACGGTTACCGTCATCATAGTAATAGACCATGTTAGTGCCGAATTCGGATGGACCCGCAGACCCATCCAGGTAAGAGTCCCGGAAACTGTGGGAGTAGTCATAGCGACCTGAGGAGACAGAACAAAAGACTTCTAATACTGTGCTACTGTACTCAGGTCCATCACAAGACTGTGCAGTCAAATATTTTGTTTGAAAGCCAATTTGCTACATAACTGTGCTAACGTTAAAATAAAACTGCATTTCTAATATTGTCAGGTGATAATCACTGGTCACCTCGCCCTCGACCTCTGCCCCGGCCCCGACCTTTGCCCCGGCCCCTGAGGGCTCCGCGGATGCCGCTGCCCTCGCTGCGAATGCTTGCTGTGTCCTCAAAGAAATCTCTCTCTTTTCTCCAGCCTGTAAGACAAATACAACACAAACACAGGTGAGCAGAGGTCTGACAACCAAACATAGTCTAAACTACACTGGAGTCCACAAGTCAAAGACGACTGGTGATGTTTTGTGACTACTAAAAGTACCAGTTTAATTTAAACAAAGATGTGATTTAAATGTGCTTTTGTCTGTGTTGAATGTTACAGTCTTTACATCAGCTCTGCCTCTTTACATCCAGAAAACTTCAGGCACAAATACAACAAACAGAAAAACAAACTTTTGAAAAAACAGTCCTGGGGCTTGTAGTTGTGTTTCATGCCCTCTTGCACCTATTCTGTCAGATTTAGATAAACCACACCAGTTACATCACACAAACTCCTCAAATCTAATGTCAATCCTAAAGCAATGAAGGAGTCGTATAATTAAGTAACCAGTATTGTGTAAGAGAATAATCCAAGGATACAACAGTGTGAGTGTGTGTGTGGCTGAGAACACGGCGTGTATGTGTCAAGACATGCGCGTGACATTTAAAGCATTTACATGTCTGAAACCTGTCCCATTATCCTGACAAATTCTAATCGACTGGAGTTTGCTGTTCAAACACGTGCAATCATGCTCCAATTCACACATTAGTTTTCCAAGGTCTGTACGGGTGTTTAAAAGTGCTGACGTATTTATTCCACTAGCTTTTTTCTAACGCAGACAATGTTCGGAACGGCGTACCAACATTCCACTTTGTTGCACGCTGCAGCAGTACATAGCATGCATACTACACACAGCATGCAAATTGTCTGTTTGCATAGATTAACAAGGTAACTAAAACGCATTGAACTTGATTTGACCCTCTATTTCCGGTGTGACAAACAAACTGCATAAATTAACCATGTTAATGTTAGCATTAGCATAAACAGAATGCATATGCTCCTCTGCTCTGTGTGACAGTGTGTGTTCATATAGGCATAAACGGTGTCACCTCCTCTCCTGCGGGGGGCGCTGCTTTGCATCTCCTCTCCGTCCTCTACTTCCTGGTCGTTTGAAAGTCCTGTGATCGGGTCCGACTGCGCCTCCCTGTTCTCCTTACTGTCACTTCCGTCACTGCTGCACTCCTTCTCTCGCTTCTCACCTCCGACCTTCTTTCTCTCCCTCCGACCCGATGGGCCTTTCCGACTCTGTGTGTTTATCCCATTCTGCTGAGGTAACCAATGACAACGATCTCAGTTCCGTCAGTGACATTCAAAATCATTTAATGTGACTTTAAAGTTTTACATCAAAACTCTCAGACAAAACATTCAAACTTCCAGCTGTTTGCAAATGAAAACATTCTTCTGTTAGTAACATTTGACCGGTTGAATGGCAAGAACTTGTTATTTTTCCTTAAATTTCCTTAAACTACTAGTAAACAGTATAAAATAACAGGTTTTGAACAACACAAAGGTGAGTAATAATATAAAAATTACATCTCTTTGTGCTCAGACAATTATTTTAATAAGTGTCAAATTAAAGTGTAAGATTATCAGAGAATTTAACACAGGAATGTAAACCCTCTAGGTAAGATCTGTGTAAAAAAAAAACTATATACACAAAAACAATATGCAGCTGTTTCACTGTTATGAAACCCTACAAAGTTTAATATCTATAGAGTTACAATACAATAAAAGCTACAAGTGATTTCGAATGTGAAACATTTCGCCTCTCACCTCCTTGCTGGCGAGCTCTCCTGGCGTCGGCCAATTTGTGATATCACTAAAGTCCCCTGACTGCAACATAAGAAAGGACACAAAGAAAATTATGTTGTAATCCAATTCTATACATAAATACATTTATTTATTGCCACCTCCACTCAAGCACAAGACACAAAACAAAAGGAAAAAACTTTTATTTGATTTAAACTGTTGATAAATTCTGAATGTACTGGAGTCTACAAGAGTGACACTTTGAAAACACAGTTTCATGTCTGAAGGTAAATCAGTCCTCAAGTCAAGTTTCCACCATGAGCCTCAACCCTGTACCACACAAAACATTAGCCGGACTCTGTGGAGGAAGTGTGGCCGTCGCTTCTCAAAGATCATTTCACCTTCTATTACTGGAGGAACGTCAGTCATTCCTCAAGCCGTACAGCAACCCAGAATTCCAAGCGTCGTATCGGATTCCACTCCTGAAATGGGTGCTGGGTGTCCCAGATGCTAAAGCTAGTCCGCAGACGCTTCATTTGTAAGGGTGTGTCTGAGTTTGACTCTGTAACAACATGTTGGCCAACTAACCCGTATGTTTTAACTCGCACCCCAAAAACAGTAACGCTTGTGATCACAAACATATAAGGAAACCTTGGGATGTGTAAGAGGAGTCAAACTATCGTGTCAACTCTACTGCCCCCACTAGGACTGAATCTGAGCCCTTGTATGTGCTCCCACTGGAATGTCCCGCTGAGGTAAAGTCAGAAACTGGTCTGCTGACTGTTGACCACTTCACCCACACAAAAGTCTGAACAGGGAGAACAAATATCCACTTAAATACAAACACAGGCTGAGACTCTGTGACTGTCCGCCACTGACCTCTGATCTAGTTTGCTACTCAAACAGACTGGAAGAATAAACTGCAGGTTTACACAAACCGCAAACTGTCTGTGTGAGTTTATTTGCTATTACATGTATAAATTTGACAGACTTTTATTCTAAGTGAACGGCTTTAGCTAAGTTTCAGTAATGGTTCGTCTAAAACGATCAAGTTTGCGTTCTCGAATCTGATTGGCCAGTCAGCTTTCCAGCTCGTATTTGCAACAACATCAGTGGACACCTCAAAATTAGCATCACTCGCAGAAAAAGTACACACTAAATACTAACAACTGCTGATATTTAGCATTCTTGCTTGTATTATACTGCTTCATTAAAACCTAATAAGGCAGATAAAGACACTGTTACATAAATGCATTACCTTGCTGGTCTTTCTGGACCTGGGTTTGCTGGCACGGACAACTTTGGCAGGACTCTGGAGATCTGTGGACACAGAACCAAAACAGAAGAATCACTGTTTGATCCGGTAAAGACACAGAAAGATAAGATTCACTATAGATAAGATTAGTGTTAAATGGAATATTCAGCTAAACAGCAAACCTTCACTAATAAGTTCACTAATAAGATACATGCATTTGTATCTGTTAATTCATATCATGTGCAATATCATAGCCCAAGTACTACACAGAAATTTGACCTAAGCATTCTGACATAGTTTGTGAATACAGTAAGTTTGCAGTCTAGATTATTCCGAACCTTCAGGCTACAGAAACCATATAACTTTAGTTAATTAATTGCTCCAAGTATGACCATAAATACTGTGTCTCTTCATGCATGTGACTCGTGAACGAAGACTGGGTGTTTGTCCTCTAAATATCACAAATCTGCCCTTTTGCAAATCATGACAAAAATCTACCCACAATGCATCTCAACAAGCTCTCAGACTCATTTTCCAAGTCAGTACTGACAAAGTGCCATGGCCAATGATCTGGGAACAGCTACAATTACTTTGCCTCACGCCAGCACCTGCAAAGCAAGGTCACGCATCCACATGCGTAAAACATTAACCTGCTTTAAAAAGATGAAGCAGCAACAATTTCTCTGAGGGCCGGCGAAAGTGGAGTCACTAAAGGTATTCAGACCCCCCCAACACAATGCCATGGGCCCTACGGGTATTTGTTCTGCCGTTCACACACCCAACAAAACATCAGGCCATGTTTTGTGACAGACAGCAGACCAACAGAAGCAGATTTAGAGAGCGTTTTACAAACAGCAAGGGGAATGAGTGTTAACACGACTAATCTAACAACAGTCCTGCCTAAGCTCTGGAGTTTTAAGACACAAACCTTCTTGTTTAGGAGGTTAGTGACAAATGACAAAACTGATGAACTTTTATCCCTTCGTTGCAACATCAGAAGTTTAACAATTGCACAGGAGAGTTTAAATTCTTTGTGGTTATGAAGAAATTACCACACTCACATTCTTTTATTTTTGACCCTAAACAATCCTATCAAATCAACTATTAAGTTCACTAACTAAAATACATCAACTTTCAAAGCATTCCCCTAAGGGAGAAACAAAGACGCTAGCTGCATTATATTATAATTGCTAACAAAACCATTTTTTTTTTCATTTAAAAAAAAAAACAAAAAAACAGAAAACTGTCAGGATTAAACAGGCAACAGAAAGGGACGCCCGTTCCTGGGAGTGTCCGGGGTCCTTTATCATTGCTGAAAGGATGGCCTCTATGATAAGGCAATGGGCGCTTGCTGACAGTGTGGGGTGTGACCGAACACAGACTTACTGATACTACCCTGCCAACACCTTTACTTAGTGCCACCCGGGGCAGAATAACTTTGTCCAATGCAAAGGATCATTTAAATCACTTAAAATGTAGAGCCAAGAACTAAGCAAAGCCAGTCGGCAAATTCAGTCAGATCTCTATTCAAATCACAGGCTACAATTTGAAAACTAATAACGGCTGCGAAAGAGCAAAGTTTTTTTCAGGTCACTTAAAGTTAGCATTGGTATCATTATTCAAACTTTAATGTACGGTTTTTCCTTGCAGCATAATTCACAAGGCAACATCTGACAGAAAACAGTCGTAGCAGTCTAACACAGTGCAACATTTGTACTAGTACGCAATACATCTAAAAGTGTGTTAAGGGTATTTAAAAAAATGACGAATTCAAACTAATCCAGCTTCTATAGCTAAAAGTAACAGGCAGGTATTCAAACACAACGCTGCCTGCAACAAAGACGCTGTCACAACACAAACGTGTGTTTGTCTGACAGAGCGACTGTCTATTCTCAGATGTCAGCTAACAGGTCATGTGATCACACTCTTGTACGTGGTGCTGGGATTGTTAAAACACAGCTATCAATACATGCATCTGAATGTCAGCTGAAATGCATGCTTTTATTAAATACGCTATTAATTGTTTTCTGGAGCTGTTGGACATCAAAATCAACACATTACATATAGCTACACATTTACAATTACTAAACAAAAATGGAAAGGTGGAATATTATAACTCATATTATCGTTCATATATTTTATTGTTCAATTAATCGTCTATCTACCCTTAATGCTGGTCAACCTCTGTGTTGTGCTCTTACAGCGTTCTGATCATTTAAATGCACACATCTCTGATCTTCAACACAGATTCCCAAAGGATCAACCTGAGAGCTTCTTTCATATCACTGTCCCATGTGCCAGTACCTGGAATTATGACATCACATCCCCTATGGCTTAACAATGTTGGTGATGTACCTCTGTTCACTTAGCAACACAGGAGCTATAAGCGTCTTTAGCACAACAATGTGCAAATGTACATGGGTTGATTTACAACAACAGCCTGTACGTCAAACCACAATGAGGAAATGTTTATAAATGGCGGGTCTCCATGTAAAGTTAGTATTCAAGCACGTCTTTAAACAACCATTACACAACATTGATTTTCTCAGCTTGAAAACATGCCCATCACCCAATACTGGATACAAAGAAAACAAAAGTACAACCAGTATATTTGAGCATCAGACCCAGTCTTTAAACAAACCAGTGAGATTTGCCCAGCTATATACAAAACAATGTCAAAATAAATGTAAATGCTTTACTATTATGTATTATTAAATGCATAGTGCAACTGCACATGTTCTCTCATTAAACAAAAAAAACAAACACAGAATTTACATTCTCATTTGTAAACCAGAGAAGATAAAACTGAGTTTGCCAAAAGCCCTTTGACCAACTTTCAGAAACTAACCTAAATGTCACACATGTACTTAAAAGAAACACAAGGATATACAATAGCTGTCATTGTTTAAAAAACAGATCTGAGCACAGCAATGTAAATGTCAGCTTTAGGGGGTGGTCAACAAGCTTAATAGTTCATAAACCACTTTAAACACAACACCAGCCTCTCAAAGTGAGTTTAACACGTGTGCTGCTGGTTCTCTATTATCGAGGACCGGATGAGTTTAAGGCCTCGAATCCGCCACGGCTGGAGTTGCAGCGCTCAGCACTACACGTGGTCCCCTGCAACTCGATCAGATGGGGTCAGGAGGGGGGCTGAATGTGCCCACATCAGCATGTCTGTCCAAATACACCCAAATGATCGGGGGTCTGTAGGCAGAATGATGCGGGAACGGGCGTTTTGGTCGCAACACCCGCCACCATATTTGGTCACATAAGCAATGGCGAATAAGAGCCCCGGGCCTCCTGTCAATAACAAGACGTTTCTCACCGAGTTAAATGACCAAACCAACCCGCCATGACTTGTTTGTTGTAACAAACACGTGGTCGGATGATATACGTTACGCCTGTTACGCGATGCTTAACTTTAACTGTATTGTTTTATCAGGCGAACCAGGACAGACTAACCCCCAAACTAGTTTTAGCCTGAAAGACAGCGTTGACGTTGATAAACCACTTACACCATTCAAACCCAAGCATTTGATTTACAGGTCTTTACACCGCCTTAAGGGATTAAACAAGCTTTCGCACTGAGGGGTTAGCGCTAGGCTAGTGCTAACAGGCCCCGCCCCTGCGTCTGATTGGCTCTCCTCTGACCATGTATGAAAAACACGCTTTACGGATATGGGCATAAAGTTTCTGAATTATTGTTATATTTGCTAACGCTCGCCGTTGTTATAAGTCTTACAACATCAATGAACTGAAATGTTAAAGAGTTCATGAAAGTAAATGTCCCGAGTTCACGGGCCGCTCCCGGTTGGAGTAGCACATGCGTGCTAACAGAGCACGTGTGCATGGAAATAAATGCATAAATGTGTCCGCTGTGGGCATCAACGAAATACCGTAAATATACACGTGGGAAATCACGGGGTCGTACCTGTTTGTACTGGGCTGTCGGTGGCATTACTGGGAGGGCATGAATTCCTCTTCGTCCACGGGTTGACTTTCGGCGGAGGAGCCTCGATCACTTTGTTGCCATTTTCTGTCGCTTTGTGGCTCGATGCGTTCTCCTCGTTTTCTTTGTCGTTCGTGCTCAACCCATCCACTTTGCTTTCCATGACCCCCTGTTTTGGATGTTTGCAGTCGGCTTGAGGAGGATCCTGCTGCCCCTCCTCGTGCTTCGCTCGATCGGGTTTCTTATGTCGATCCGTGTCCGAATTGTTTTGGTTCCCTTTGCCCAAACAACTGACTGTCACGTCCGAGTTACAAGCAACTTCAGCGGACATGGTTCAAAAGAGCAATCGCCCACACCTTATTGTTTTTATGCAATCTGAATAAAGTTATTTCGCAACACAAACGCAAAAGAAATGTCGACTAAAGCTGTTGCAGCTACGGTGCAATTTGACAGGCAGCAGCTTCAAACACGAGCTGCATCAAACTTTTCTGGTCTTAAATGTCAAAATGCTCGATCTCTTAAAGACGCCATGTCTTTAACTGATGATAACGCCCAACAAAGCAAAGAAATACAAACTGTAACAATGATTTCAACCCACTTCACGATTTGCCTGAACAGCAACTCACCTAAATAAAAGGAAATACTACGAACGGCCACGAGTCATTGGATGAGCGTGTGGCGCCTCTCTGTCGCCCCTTGCGGCCACTCTGCGGTACTGCAGGACGGACCCCTGAACGTAGTTGTTGGAGGCTGTCTGACGTGGCCTTTCCCATAGTCAACACTGTTAAAAATAACTTTAACACAAAAATGACACACTAACTCTCACACAGACACGTTTGCCAAACTTTAAATATGAACAAGCTTGCAGTTGGAGAATATGTTAGAATATGAACGTGGTGCTAACTTTAAAGTACATTAACGTACAACTTGCTTAATGATAAAGTTACTGTTTTTTACATCCACAGTTGAGAAATGCACTGTGAACTATTTAATCCAATGTTTTGAGAGAATATAAAGCACTTTTAAACAGTGTTACACCACTAGACGGAGTAATTACAATTAAAATAGTTTCCACCTCCATGAGTTGGATGAATGCATGCATCCTTTCTTATTGTATTACAGCACAGAAGTGTTTGTATTTGTGATTTGTTTTGTATTATAAATTGCATGTCATACATTGTGCAGATACTGTCTGAAACATTCAGCCGATTGAATGTAAAAATACACACACAACTAATAACAGTTAAAAGATGAGAAAGATTGGATTATCAAAACATGAACTCAGTTCATACTTATACAAGTTACTGTAGGCAGATTACATTAGCTGTATGTTAATAAGTTTCTTGGCATATAAAATTGCAGTAATAAATCATAGTAATAAATATTTAAACATACACACACACACACACACATATAGGTGATGGTATTAAAATCTTACCTGAGATGGGTGAATGAGTTCAACTGGTTCTGACAAACTGTCAATCATTCTTCTCTTTGCCCCAGGTTCAATCTATGTATGGAAAGTACAGAAACAGACAGTTTGTCAACCTTAAAGAAACATACATTACAAAGCATGATATTTAAGCCTCATACAAATTGCACATGTAGCAAAACAGTCATGGCTAAAGACACGGAGACCTTTGAGGTCCGGGGTCAGGAAAAGGGTTCAGAGCTTAAAATACACTTTTGCATTCCTTTGGTTTGTACAGACGGTGTCAGCTGAGTTTTGTTAGTTTTGCATGAGAATGGACAGGATCTAAACAGCAACTGTGGTTGGTTCTGACCATATTGTTCCAGGGTCCTTCAGCCAGAGAAAACAATCAGCTGTGAAGAAACTTGTATCAATTTTGGCAACCTAAAAGAACCAAAAACGACCAGAGGGGCGCTATTGAGTCACACTTTATTGAACATTAGTATGACATAAATTCCAGTCACATTGAATAGCGCAAGATTTTGTGCAATATCTATGGTCCAGTGTGATTTAAAAACAGAAAAACATAAATGATGCAGGAATTCTATATGAATATGTTGAGAAAGTTGTGATCTATCACTTTAGTAAGTATTTAGTAAACACCTAAAACTCTACAGCTCCTCTACAGCAACTCAAGTCACATCAGACACAAGCAAAAAAGCTAAGGTCCAATAAAACGCATTGCACCAAACTCCAGGATTTAAAGAAATCCTACTGCGAGCTTGTAAACATACAGGTCAAGTCCAGGACAACATCAGAGGCGGTGACAGAAAGCTCTCTAGTGGTCAGGATTTTATTTTCGTTTTTACAAATACTTCAGGCTCACCTTTAAAACGAAGTACTGTGCAGTGATGCCATGGCTTTGAGCTTGAAGTCTCTTTAAAGTGTATTTATGCCGTTATTTCCAACAACTGCAAAATTGAAGTGGGTGTCATTCATTGTTATTTGGTAATCAAGCAGGATCCATACAGGTAATGACCCAAAAATATCAGGGTTAAAAAGCTTCACAATGTCAGACGTTGAAAGAAAGGTAACTTCTTCCTGAAGTAGGAAGACAACTTTAAGATACTGCAAAGAAACTGTGACAAAGCATCTGTTTTTACCTCAAAGAGGACAGACAACTTAATACTTCAACATTCTTTATGATTTATTCCCCAAAACATGAAAAAATACAGATACACAAGGAATAAAAATAAATAAAATCTATAGTTTTGTTTTTGTCATTAGCTCTTGTTCAGAGAGGTCTGTTGATTTTTAAGTGTCAGGAATGAAGTCTCAAGCAATGCATTGTGGGAAGAGTTGTGATTGGCTAGTCCTCCAGTAGGATTTCCACCTCCTCCATGGGAACTCTCAGTCGTAACTCCTTCTCTGTCATCAGGTCTAGAAACTCCTGCACACGGTCAGGAAACAGCCGCACTGCGTCCATGTACAAACCCTGCAGGTGCAAACACAGACATCTGCAATGTTCTGCAACAATCTGCACTTGCATAATTTGCATAAAGGAAGTGACATCACCTTCACCCATGGCACTTCCTGAAGAGCCTTGTAGAAGATTCCACTGCCCCTCTCAGAATTCCCATCACACACCTGTGGGAAAAAAACAGGATGTGAGGTCACACACACGTCCTTTATATTGGTTTAAATTGTTTTCCTTGCTTTGTGGTTTAGATTTTACCATGAAGTTCAGATACATTCTCCACAGCAAAGGACAGTGAGCCCCGTGTTCAGTTGCCACGGCAGCCTCGAACAGACAGCGGATACGGTTGCTAAGGCCGTTCTCCGGCAGTGTGGGAAGAGCTTCTCCGGGAAGGCTTGACCTTTGGAAAATAAACAATGGATACAGAAAATAATAAACAACAAGAAAAAGCACATTAAAGCTAATAAGTAGTTACTCTCTCTCACCTCTGCACAGTATCGAGCAGATGTTTGAGTCGTTGTTCTGCTGTGATGGTGAACAGATACGGCACAACACTTTCAGTCATCTTAGCAACCTTGTGAAAAAACCTACGAGTGCGGCCCGCACTGTGATAGCGGTTCTCTGTCTGTATGTAGAGATGCCACAAAGGGGCGCTGGAGGGCAGCACCGAGAGGGCATCGGTGAGCGCCAGTCTCAGCCTGGAGAGAGGGAGCACGCTGGTGCTGGTGTGATGGCGCAACAGCGCCACATGCTGGACGGCGACGGATTCCCAATCCGCAAAGATCTTGGATCTTCTGGGAGAGCCGTCAGTCGCTTCCGATTTCACAGTGTTGGGAATCAGCCTTTGTCTGGCCTGACTGTACACAGCATCCGCCGCATCCATCCCCATCGTCAGGTACTGGAAAAGCCCAAAACAACCAACCAGGCTGGACATTCTGTGCAGTCTCTGGGCGTTACTGCCTGCGGTCGGTTCAGGTAAGGCAGTCAGAAGGGCCTGTTCATACGTCTTTCTAGCCTTCAGTACAGCCACTGGGTTGATTTGGCCTGAGAAAGGGGTGTACGCAGCACCCTCCGCTAATTTAGTGAGGATGTAGATGGCTGGAGAAACTGTGGGGACTGTCCCAGCCTTCAAAGTCTGCTCTACCTCTAACTGGGCATATATTAGGCAGAGGCTGCAGAGGGCGGAGTCATTAAGACCCCTGGAGACACCCATCCCCAGGGCAGTGTCAAAAACCTTGCGTGCCTCTTCCAGATTACCCAGAAGCCACTCCAGGTGGGCGTACTCTCTCCACATTGCCAGACTGCCCCTGTTCTCTGGTTCCTTCAGAAGCCGCTTGGCCAGACGTTTACTGCGCTTCCCCTGAGCCCTCAGACGCTTTTTATTTCCACTGCGCAAACATCTCAGCACCTTAAACACAAATACATGCTAAGGAAAAAGTTTGCAGAGGGAAACAAGCAAGTAAAGAAGCAAAACTGATGAGTGACTGTCACAATAACAGTCTGTGTCAAATTTAAATTTAATTCAATCAATGAAATGTAATTAATATTTTGCTAAAAAAATATAAACATATTCTTAATGCAAACAATATTCTATACTGACACTGACTCTCTCTCACACACACACACACACACCTTTAGTTTCTCATACTGCAGCCAGCTGAGAGCAACAGCAGCTCGATCCTGTGCAGAGATGAGCGGGAGCGTTTGCTCCAGAACGTTCTGCAGAAACTCCTCCCCTGCCTTACACAGTCCCGTCTGCTTCCTGCCGCCACTCAGAAAGGTCATGTGACCCACTGCTGAGATCCCAGTCGTCTGAAGGTCATACGAGGTCAGAGGTCGCTCCGTGTCAGGACCTTCTTCAAGGAAGGAAAGATCATCCAGCAGGACGTTGGAGGCCGTGGATGCTGAGAACCTTCTAGAAGATCTGGGCAGGCCGAGGAACTGCAGGAACGACAGGATCAACTCCAGCTGGAGATGTGGTTTGTCTACACGGATCATAGATGGGCCGATATCATCAAACAGGACCTGTTTGGAGACAGCTGAGAGGTGAACTTCTGCTTGCCATATTTAAGTCCAGTTTCATAGGATTTCAGAATGTAAAACATTAGCCTGCTGGTCAAGTTTGCTTTGATTAAAATGTCAACAAATACCCACCTGCCTGTCGGGGTCCTCGCAGTCCTCTTCTGATTGGCCCTTGGTTTTATCCGGTCTCCAAGGCAACCAGTGGTTGGCCTCACGGGATGCCTCCACATCTAACCAGATTTTCCATTTGGGCCAGTTTTTGTCTTTGATCTCGGAGTCATCCTGTTCTTCATCATCATCATCATCTGCAGATTACACAGCTTATGGATTGGATGAAATGGCTTTGAAATTAAGGGATGATGGCAGACTTTGATGTTCTGGCACTGGGTGTAAAGTGTAAAAACTGCATTTGCTCTTGTTGAATGAATCTGTATGTTTAGTCTTTAATTCCCTGTGACTCATGAACATGAAATAACATGGGTTGTGTTGAGAAAAGCCAAAATAAACACGCATTGAACCATGATATTTACGTGTGTGTGTGTGGTTTGATCACCTGGTTCAGGTGGAACCACCCATCCTCCCCGCTCCTGTTGATGCATCCATGCTTTCCATCCCCGAGCTCCTCGCTCCCCAATCCTGGGCTCTCCACTGTCCCAAAATGGCTCCAAAAATTCCACCTGGAAAAACAAACAATTCCCACAAACATACACAGGACTAAAAAACTTGGAGTAGCACAGACTGAAATAGCAGCATTAAACATAATTAGCCATGAAAACTCATTCAGCCAATCACAATGAGACACCGGCAGCGATCGGCCAATCACACACTGACTGAAGGAATAATGGTACAGTATGGATTTAAAGGAAAACACTGTTCAGAAGAAATAAGTAAGTGGAGACTGATATGTTAAAAAAGTTGTAGCATATGATGATCAGTGTGTGTGTGTGTGTACCTGCTGTCTGGTGGGCAGATCTTTCACATTGTCCGGTTTAAAGAAAGTAAAATCCAGCAGGGCTTGGAAAAGACACACGGCTTTCTCTGTGTGACCCGCCTGTCGCAGGAAATGGCACTGCTGAAGAAAGATCTCTGCCAAACGAAAGAAAATACATATTTTAAACACGCATAGAAATCACTTCTATGATGTCCTGCAGATTAGCTCACTTATCACTCAGTCAATTTCACCACAGGCCACGAGAGGACAGCACACAGTTAAATGTTTCATTGAGGATCATTTACTCAACCTCATGCCTTTAAAAACCCGCATGTTTTTTTCTGTGTAACACAAAAGGAGGAAATTAGCATAATGTTGACGCAGCTCTTTTACAGAAACCACAAACCGTCAAGTTTTATAAAGGACAAAACAAGCTATTTTTGGAGCATTATGGTAAAATAATAACTTTTTGTAAATATACACTTTCTGTATCTATACAGCTAGACTAAAATTTTGAATGACCTCAGAAGATTTCTAAGTCCATGTGACTTTTATAGGACATGCTTTCAATGTTCTGCTAACTTCTGTTTTAGAACGTGACAATCTAGAACATGAAGGCCAGTGAATTGTCAATTTAATAATTCTTTTCTGCTTTAAGAATTCAACGTTTACCTTTCTCAATGCTAATTTCAAACAGAACGCCACTGAAGTCACTGTCTGTTCCAACCTGTGTTCCAACATTTGCATGCTTAATTGTACATATAAGCACAGTTCAGCAAATATATACCCAGGGAGTGCTGGTCCAAACCCTCTGAACACGAAACCATCATCTGTTGATGTAACTGTTCAATCAGGCTAATTGAGAACTGGCAAGCAGGCCAGAACAGAAGGGGGCCTGGTATGAAATCGCATTGTTCATCCACACACACACAATGTCGCAAAGATTTTATCGCCTATTCATTTCAGCAAATTCCTGTGTAAGGAGGCCTGGGACTGTGGTGTTTGTGTTCTGTCCTGTTTGTCAAATTCACTGTCTGACTCTATTTAAACAGAGCCACACAATACACCCTCTAAACTAGCTGACAGACAACATGCCGCTCCGCTTTAAAATCACCCTATCATCACCTCTGTGCTGCACAGAGAGAGACACACTGGTTTACAAATTGCAAACCAGCTTAACTCTTCAAATATTTTTGCATGTAATCAAAACAGGTTTACAGTTTAAACCCAACTGCAAAATAAAGGGGCAGGGAGAGAACAGATATTCTGCATTTCCATGAGTGATAATTAGCATTTCTAGCCAACAATTTCCTTCAGAATTTCAATGAGTTTTGGGAAAACTGTTTTCAGTTTATAAGGCTTAAAGTCTGTGCTTGGCATCACTTACAGAGACCTTTTGTTGTATAAAATAAATTGCACAGTTACACGTCAAATGTGAATTTTGAAACAACTGTGGCCTTTGAAACTATCTTTGCTAACTAGTTCCCACATAACTATTGAATTCTTAATGCATCAACAAGTGAAAACTGACTTTTACTTTTCAAGTATTGTCATAAATGTGTTACTTAACTGCAATTCTAGAAACACATTCAAACAAAATTCCTGAGGAAACCTACAGCAAATTCAGGTGTCTACAAACAGCTTGAAACCTGCTTAGCATACTGAGAGAGTTTTTACCCAAAATGTCTTCCTGTGTGCCTGGCAGGGGAGGGTGGGACACCATACTGCCGTCCTGAACGGCACTGAGCGTGCTCAGACACTTCCCAAACACGCTGTTGACCTTTGACACAGAGAAGGTACTGAAATGGCTCTGTGTGAACAGCAGGTATTTCCTCCATAAGGGGGCGCTGTTTGGGTGGACGAACACCAGTTTCTTCCACTCTTTCAGCAGGACCGCAGGCTCCCACAATTCCCTGCAGAGGCGGAACTTCTCCAGTTTCAGATCCACATTGGCAGGGTTACTCTCCACCGCCCTGTCCATGATGGACAACTTCTTCTCCAGCACGGCACGAACAGACATCTTCCTCATGTCTCCATCGTTGTCCTTTGTTGCGGAGAACGTGTCGGAACCAAAGGCCAACTCATCCTGATGAGAGAGAAAGAGTTACAGACAGGAAGGGAGAATACATGAATCCTAAACATTTCCTAGCTGTACCTGAAAGCGCACGAAGTCCAGCCACATCTGAGTGTCTGTAGGGTTCTCCCGCAACTTCCTGTTAAACTCCTCCACACGTGTTAGGAAGGTGACGCTGGTCCCTTGGGCCTCAACACCCTGATGGTCTACCTTGACCTCTGGTTGACCCTTGCCCTCCAGCCACAGAGAGGTGCCAGGGTCATAAATGCCCAGCGGATTGACCCACGATACCGGCGCCTGGGTGGAGGAGTCCTGCTCCTCAGTACAGGCTGGAAGCTTGATAAAGGGATCAGAGTTGGTGGCGGTGGTCTCGGAGGGTACAACCTGAAGGCTGTCTGAGCGGAGCAGTTGGCGGGTGGAAGGAGAGAAATAACGTTCAGATTTCCTGTCCGTCCGCTTCTTCTCTGAGCCGCCGTCAGCCCAGCTGACCGCCTGAGTCCTGAAGTCTAAACCCAGGCATGAGTTCCCCTTCCTCTTATACCTAAACAAAGAGAAAAAAAAGTTTGTTGGAAGTAGGGAAAGAAACTCTGGGAACTGTGACAGGCACAAAAATCTTCAGCTACAGCAACTCTGAACTAAAATGCCCATCATTCACAAAATTTAGATTTTACCTCTGGGTGGTTGGTTGTAAATTAAAGTGAATTATAGCCGATGACTCTGTAGATAAGAGCTACTACAGCTGACACTAGTCAACAATAACTAGTTATTGTTAGTGAATGACAAAATGGTGGTTCGATTTGTAGTAGCGTGTATTTAGTCTCATAAAGAGAATGTTTAAAATGATCTTTATTCTCAGCTTTACTAAACATTGTGTATATCATTGTGTATATCATTTTTACTCTGAAATTTCCACAGGTAACATCTGGGCCTGGTGAGGGGGTGAAAAATAAAACAGTTTATAGGATCTTACAGGTGACTGTAGAGAAAAGAGAAACAGTGAAAAATGTGCGTCCTCTTCAATGTAGCACCTACAGATGAAACAAGAACTCACACTTGCGCAGAACTCACAACCTCAGCACAAGATCTGATGGGCTTACAGGAGTGTGTATGAGGGGATCTGTGAGACAGGAATGTCGGGAGAGACAGAGAACCAGAGAGTATTGATTGAGGTTCTTAAGTTACAGATGGCAGCTCTGACACCAGATTAAAGCTGATAGAAGTTGGAGAACTGCCAGGCGTGGGATTTGTTGCCTCTGAGCAGCTAATAAACCCGTCGCTAAAGCCGGCTGTGCAGAACGGCTGCAGTAAATAAGACCCAGAATGACACTTAGAACTAGAACTTTAACTACAAAACTATTTCCAGATGGAAACATCAGAGCCTGCAAGGAAGTGACAGAATGGTTTCAGGAAGTGACAGAATGGTTTTGGGAATAGAGGTTTAAAACTTCAGGTTCTGTATGAATGAAATGTTCTGTCAGTTCTGCTTTGATGTTTCTGAGACACTCCAGAAGCACCTTGTTTTGACAGCTCTGGTTACACAGACAAGAAAACCAAATTTACTAAATAAACACCAAATGGCACCAAATGAAAAATGACAAAACCTAGAAAACAAATCTGAATTACAGATCTGCAGATCTAGAACTCTCTGAATGTGCACAGAATCTTTAAAAGGGATAAATACTCCAGATTCAACGATTTACTGTATAAACTGTAACAGCTAAAAAACAGAACTAACGCTAATTTAATGCTAATTAAAGGTCCAGAGATTGTATGTTAGGCTGTTTTAATTGCAGAAATTGTGAAGAAAAATTCTTTGAGGTACAGAAGTTTCCTGTGGACCTCAAAGAGGTTCTGCTAAAAACAGTTCAAAGAGACAAATGACCACCGTTAAAACCGCAGCTCTCTGGCGTGCACACACACACAGTCACAGTGCTCTCCTGCTTTATATGAAGCCACTGGCACCTGCTGAACGACCTTCAGAGAGGCAAAGAGAAGTGATGGAAATGAGAGCATCTGTGTGTGAGTGAAGTTACCTGGCTATGTCTCCCCTATAGAGAGATTTGTATTCCCAGTTGGCACGGTCTCCCCTCCTTTCAATACAGAAGGGGGAGTCAGTGGGGGACTGGAGGTCATCCAGCCACTTAAAAGCCCCGCTCACCTGAACCTGAGCTTCCTGCCTGCAGCCAACAGGATGAAAAACAAGGGCATTAAAATGCATTCAAAACCATCAGCCTAAAACCCAGAGATAAGCAAGTCTTGAGTGGACTAGAACTAGTCTAGAAAAGTTGTCTAGAGTTGTCTAGAAAGTTTGTAATGATGCAAACGGAACAAAGTTTGTAAGACCAGAGTATACAACCAAAAAAACACACCCAGCTACAATATTTGTGAGTTTACTATTCGGTGTTGAATGTATTTGGAGTGATTAGTAGTTTAATTAAAATTTCCATTAGATGTCAGATGCTTATAAATGGCCTTTGACATATATTGACTCACATTGTTGGAAGGGAAACACAAATAAAGCACAAAACAAATGAGTTACGTGTCATAGGTAAGTATGGCTTCAGTGATGCATGTCACACCTGTCAGTGTTGTCCTGTTTCAGCAGGTCACTCGGGTAGATCGTGTCTGAATCCGAACCACTGGTGCCAGAATCATTTCTGCTCTTTTTCTCCTTCTTTCGTTTCTTCTTTTTGTCTTTCTTTCGCTTTTTGGATCTGCCATGGCTTTCTTCTCTCTCTGAGAGTTTCTGCTGTCTGTATACAAACAAACACAGACAAACTCTGTAGAATGTTTTACCAAATAAACAAGTTACAATGATGTGCCATTTATAAATAAAAAACATAACTTTTTGCTGAAGTGTGTTTACTTCGTAATCTAATAAGATGAAAGATTCACACGGGATATAAAGTCAGTTCAATGAGTCAGTAACTGCACTGCGCTTTGAGAGAATTGAATGACCTTGTGTATGTTGGTTCCTCTGGCTCGGCTTGTGCTCTCTCTGTAGAGCGCTGGTGAGTCTTCAAGGCATCTTCTGTGCTGAAGCTCTGATTATTCAGCCATTCCAGCTCTGCAGAAACATTCAATCAAATCGAATTAGCCCATTAAGAACTGAATACATCAGTCAGTCATGACAGGCCGCATTTGCAAATGGTCGAAAACGGTTTAAGAACATCTCATGTGAAACGTATCCAATCTCTTAAGTCGCAGGAAGCACAGGAGCACATTGCTGGTACTCTGCGGATGGCCTGGGAAGGAGCCAGAGGTGTTGCTGACCTGTCGTTTCCCAATAATTGAATATTGATTAGTTAAGATGCGTGTCTTCATCAGGCTTCATGACGTTTTTCTAATGGACAAATGTCTAAAACACTGGCGTAAACACTACGTAAATATACCACTTAAAGTGATACCAGAGTAAGTATGTAAGACACTTGCTTTCTGCTACATGAAAATCATTTTATTTTGCATTCAACTGTATGACAATGACTGTTATGCGTACATTATTATTACTGTTGATTCACTGACACAACGTCAAGCGCGCCGGACCTGGTCCTGTCCAGAGATCTCGGCTGCGAAGTGATCCTCCAATATTACTATCAGTACATCATTTTTTCCCCTGAACGCTGATAGACTAAAGGCACAGCCAGAACAGAACTTACCCCCAACCCCAGCAGTTTTGTTAGAGCTTGATATCTCCGCAAACGAGGGAAACAGAGCCATGCTACCGCACACAGACCAAAACAGACGCGCACTGATGACGTCGTCAAATCGCGACCTGACGGGAGTTGACAGCAGATAACTTTGAGAAACTTGTTGAATTTTTAACTTCCACGATAATTATTTTATTTTACAAAAAATATTGTTTACATCATGGCAGATCGTTTCAGAGATACAGTTCGTAGAGCTACACATATGGCAATAATTTGACTTTTTATAATTTGATAGTTTGAGTTTTTCAAGTATCGTATCAGCAGTATAGGGTTGTTTGGTGTAACCTTTTAATACATTTACACATACACAGAGTTTTAACAGAAAAGTAAAGTTTTTTTTTATTTATTTTGCCGCAAACTTCGTAAGGTCCATCCTTACAATGGACTTTAAGTAGATTGTTACGCATAAAGCGCAACACCATCTATACCCAGGAAAACTCAATTTAATCGTAACCTCCATGAACTAATAAAAAGTCTCTTTAAATCTATATGTGATGTGATCCCGTGAGAGTAATTTAATCAGGTCTGTCCCGTCTATCCGAGGGGTTTGTTGGCCCGTCGCTCCGGTACTGCGTGATCCGGACACCGAGCGCAATAGCTTGACGCATTGCAGGTCTAACGTAACCAATCAGAGACGCTGTTACATTCACGTGCGGATTGCGGGTCTCAACTGGCCAATCAGAAAAGGTTTCACATGCTGCGGCGAAATCCCTCCAGCCTCAGTACAGACAACGGACTCGATGCCAGGCGTAACCTTCCGCTGAAAGAAACTAGTGCGCTTCCTAAAAGTAGTTCCCTAAAAAGTTAAGCGTTTTAAGGTAATGTTTTGGAAATTTGCCTCAAATATACACTTTTCCATAACAATCCTTTTGCTGAATTTTTCAAAAAATATATAGACTGCACCTTTTATAATCTGCTAGAACTATTTACTTATTTAATTCTTTTTTTAAATTCCCCAGAATACGAAATAGGAACCCAGTCTGTTAAACTGGTCAGGAAAAGTGTGTGAAAGGACGAATTTTCACAAAACATCACCTAGACCATGACAAGATCTATTCAAGTTAGAGTCTTTAACGTGCCAAACACAAAGTTTAAGCCTAACTTTATTACAACTAAATGATCGTGCCCAACTACCAAAAACACATATGCACTACACTTCCTTTCACATTTTTAGTTTGTAAGTCTATAATATATCTGTCTCCAGTCTTTGAATGGGGTGTCACTGCTGCACGTGTTACGATAAGCAGATGGGCGGGGCCTGAACATGCGGAAGTGAGTGATAGGGGTCCCTACGGCGGAGGGATACATCCATGTATATAGAGCCGGATCACCTTGTGCACCTTGCGAGCGACAGTCGTGCAGCGGAGTTTATACAGAGATCATACAGTCACATACAGTCACATACAGTCCAGTGCAGGTTATCAAACCCAGTCCCCTGTCAACCATCAGACATGGTACGTATAAGCTTTCGTCAGAAAACTTCACATCAGAGATGCATTTTGTATAGTGAAGCATTTATAATGAATATAAATGTCAGGGTCGGATGCGTTTCTTCTGTTATTGCTACTAAAACCAGCAAATGTTATATGTGCATTATGATCGGTACTGTATTTCATTGCATTTGCAATTGATTGTTGTTTATATCATTGTTATGAATACGTTGCATTGTTATTGATGTCATAGTGCGGCAGGAAATGTGACATATGGGTTTTGTTGAGGTGTGATGCATTGGACAGCAACAGACTGAAGATCTGTTGTCAAATAAGGACAGAAACGATTGATATGGTTGTGACAGTATTTGCAGCCATAATTCACAGTGTCTGTCCTAAATCAGGCCATCTTTGAATAGAGACTGAAAATCTGTCAAACGTTAATAGTGAAATGAATGAGATGCATTAGGCAGCTGTCATGTGGTTTTGTTGCCTGTAGACAATGTTGTTTATTTTATATTTTTATCTGAGTATTTTATACATGTCTTCAATTTCTGTTAGTTTATTAAGCATCTTAAAAATTATGGTTTGCATAACTGTATCAGATCTGTCGACACAAACAGGATTAAGATCTTATTGTGGCATTATGCTTTTGTTTAGGTCTCACAAGCATGTTTCGTTCATTTATTTGAGTTATTTGTGAGTTATTTGATGCCATTGCTTTCAGTGCTTTTGAAAACATTAAATTGTTGCTGTAACAGGTTTGTGTAGGTCTGCATGCGAACATCTTTCAACAGCTTGACCGTGTTTTACAGCTAGATGCGTAACAAGAAAGCAAAACACAAAAACAAACCTTTGTTTAAATGGCGTATTTTAGCGCAAGACAACAAACATGTAAAGATTGTATAATAGTGAGTTCAATAAAGGATGAGTCAATACAATTGTTTGTGGTTCATTTCCACCGCAAGATGCCAGAAGGCTCTATTAAATCATTTATTTTATGGGCGTTATTTGTGCCTGTGGTGGGTTTGGTAGGATTGGTGTCTGTTGTGTAGTTTGCATAATAAACTTGGTGAGGTTAGTAGCACTATAAGATGTGTGTCCCAATGGGTCACGTCTTGTATTCAAAATCGTCCTTACGGTACCTGTCTAGATGTCAGATTAGCGGTGCCATCTGATTCAGGAAGCCCTGGTGAGGAAACATAGCCATGGTTTTTTTCTTCACCATACAGAACAGTCTAGAAACGCATTATGTGCTTCTTTGTACGGCTGTCCCTGGGGTGTAACTCAGAAATGACGTGCTGAAGTTAATAGAATGACTACACTGTCTTTCCCCCTCTTTATACAAGATCTGACCAGCTGTGTGTGCCTCGTGGTCTTCATCTCTGGATTAGAAGATGTTTTATATTTATCCTGAAGGATTTGTTGTGAAACCTGTGACTTCACAGCTCACAGATGGTTTGGTTTGTGCGACACCTTCACAGTTTTGGTTAGGAGTTTAATTTGGTCGATTCCCATCTTGGGTGTTAAATGTAGTTACATCGGTGTTCATTTTGTTTTTGGTAAAAGTGTTGTACACAATCTGTCCATGGAAGTAGATTGAGAACAGTGTATTCTTCAAGTTCAAACACGCTGTCTGTCGCATGCCTTCGTTTTTGGCAGCATGGCGGTTGCAGGCCCTGGGGGCTTCACACTAACATGGTGTGAAAGTGGCAATACCACAGTCATTATCGTACGCTGTCCGTCCAGACCACCAGCTTGGTCTTTCAGCTGGCGATTCCTGAATCAAGGCCAGATTCCAGGCAAAGTTACGCAGCGTTTTCATATCCAGGCCAAATTCCTGGCAGTGGCGTGTGGTGCGTTTGCCTTGCTGGGCGGCAAGCGGCCTGGTGGCTTTCCTGAATCGTTGCAGGGTCCTGTGTTCCTTCCATCAGCTGAAGAAGAAAAAAAAACACTTCCAACCAAACCAAAAAACATTTCCAAACATTTCTACTGGTTACGTGACCCCCACATAACCAGTAGAAATCTGCATATTTAATATGGAAAACGAAGTTAAAAGTAACACAAGTTTATTGGTAGCTGAACAAGTAGCATTATTAGCCAAAATGTGTATGCTAGGGGCAAGAGGGGTGGGTATAAATGGAGGAACGATGCAACATGCTAGGTTACAAACAAAGATGAAGGGCTCTTTCAGATATCAAACTTTGACAATTGTGTTTAATGCTGAAAGGAAATAAGTTCGGGTCAGTGACGTATTCTTATATTTAGGTTACATGTCAAGAGAGAGCAGTTATGGATAGAACATGCAGTACACTAATTGCAGGCAGAGTCCCCTTGGAGAAACCTGTGCTGAGATGACTTGCACAACAGTATAGTCATTATAGGGTAGGAGGGAACTCTCCAGGTCATGGTTTTCCCTACCTGGATTTGAACCTGCAACTTTTGTGTTAGGAGGCAGGATCCTTAACCCTCAGACTTAACAGCCCCCCTAGGGAGTGTAGGGGCAGAAAAATAAACTTGGACATAATGACTTTGTGACTGTGGGGCAAGTGAGATAACACACCTGAGAAACGTAAAACCTTTCATTGTGCTTGTAGACGCAGAGAAGTGATGGCATGATTAGCAGACGAAATGCCACTCATGTGACCAAAGAGACATAAGCTCAAACCCACAGTGGGCTGTAAACTGAGCCCTGTCTGTCACCTATCTGTCACTTGTGTGTACCTTATGTACCTCAAAATATATCCCAGAATTCTTTGCTTTAGTGGGCCAATGCACACCAGTCTGTGGCTCATTGTTGTACTGAGGCATTGTGGTGAGAACTACAGGTCAATCAATCACTTTGGGCCTCTGAAAAATCGGATTAATCTCTTGGCACCTGACACCTGGAACGTCCTCGGTCATGCAGCCCAGGAGGTTGGTACAGTAACACTGGCTTCAGGCATCAGGTGAGCTTTGAGTCCCATTAGCCTGATCAACCAGACTGTGGTAACATCTGCACACAAAGAGACCAGAATGCCCTCAAAGAGACCCGTCGTTTACCCTGAGGAGAACCCTGTATCACTAACCATGGTCTATGATCTTCTTGAGCAGCAGCAGTTCTTTTACAGAGAATTAATTGAGCTTCAGGAAAGGAACTTCAAGTCCTTCTTGCAGATGCTGGTGGACTCCACCAACAGCCGCATTGACAGCGTGGTGAGAGACGTCCAGGGTTTGAAGAACTGCCTGCAGCACCATCGTACAGAACTTAATGATGTCAGACGGCAGGGCGCTCAGAACGCCAAACGGGCCGAGTGCCTGGCAGAAGGTCTGGTGATGGTCCGGGGAGCAGTAGATGGCCTGACTTCTCTGAAAAGCCCCACCGCTGAGGTCAAACCCAGAAAAGCGCCAGTGAAGATGGACAACAGGCAGGATGTGAAGAAGACTGATGGCTGGGACAGTGAACCCAAGGCGAAGAGGCTGGTGGCTGATTTGACTGCTATTCAGCTAGATGACATAAAGGTTTTGCTGGCAAACACTGAATAAGAAACATTTTAGTGGAATGTTTTTAAATAAATTGTGAATCTTGAAGAATCTGTAGATCTGGTTAGTTGATCTGATTGTTGCCTTCTGTGTGAAAATTAATGGTTGATATTTCTGCTTTGTGGAATCTTAAATGTTTTTGTATTGAGAAGTTCTGCCAAGCCACAGTGTTAATATAAGAAAGTTAAAGAGCACTGGGTCATTGTGCTGTTTTTCTCTCAGTATGTTTTTGTTCAGCAGTCAGTACATTAGCCATTAAATGTTTTTATTGTTCATATTGTGTATAAACTCTTCTAAGGGTTTTATTGATCTGTGGTATATTCATTTAAATTTGGTACTTGATATTGAATTAGTTTGTTCAGTGTTTGATCTTGCCATTATAACTTGTTTTTCTCCACAACACAACATCTCTGCCATTAGCGATTACTCAGTGTCACATTAAAGTGCTTGGCGCTATGCAGTAATGACTGTTCTGTGTTTCTAACACTCGTTTACTCACTCATTCTCTCTTTCCATCCACCTCCATCTCTTCTTCCACGCCGCCTTCATTTCGTCCTCCGTCTCCAGGCTGATCAACTCACTGAGGAACAAATTGCTGGTAAGCCAAATTTTTGTGTTTGTGTACATATGCGTGTGCTTGAGGTGTAAACATGCCCTTAAACGGCCAGTGTGAAAGGCAAGCCTCAGCAACTTACAATCAGCACAATTCAATCTGTGGCCAGAAGATCTCATGAACATCAGGTTTCAGACGGGCCGTCTCAGGTTTAAATGCTTCTTTCATTTGTTTCCTCTCAGAGTTTAAGGAGGCGTTCTCCTTGTTTGATAAGGACGGTGATGGCACCATCACTACTAAAGAGCTGGGCACAGTGATGCGATCCCTTGGGCAGAACCCCACAGAAGCTGAACTGCAGGACATGATCAATGAGGTGGATGCTGACGGTGAGTCTCACCTGAGAACGTTCAAGTAAGAGCTGCCAATCAAACCTGCAGCGCTCTCTGTGGGTGTGGCCTTGAAAAGGCATTTGTCCATAATAGACAGTAATACACTTTTCTTTATGTTTTCATGCGACTTACAGCGCATTCACGTTACACATTATCTCTGGTAGTCGAACCCCCAACCTTTGTGCTGCTAACGCAGTGCTCCACCAGTTGAGCCAAAACACACAAAACATACCAGTTGGCAAAGGAACGCTGATGCCAACATCTAGCCCAACGTTCTTGGCGCGTGAGCACGTCCTGTCACTTGTCTCGCTGGCACATTTCCTAACCTTATCAACTGCTGCTCCCTGTGATTAAACAGTTACCTCATTGTGTAATTAGCTTGTGTGCAAACGAGCTCATAGATCGCCTGAGACGATTACCTCATTACAGAGATGATGTCATCATCATGTACCAGCAAACTATTGTGATGTTACATTGACCGATAAAATGCACAGCGATTTAACCTGTTTGTGGAACATGTGCTGTTAGCTTTTCTGTTATTATTGTGATTATTAGAGAATGTGATGCAGTGATATAGAATTGCTTTTGTGGGTCAGACGCAGTTAAGCACCTTAAATAACAGTTGATAATAAAGACTGTGTTGAATCCTTTATATAATCCACTTTGGCAGTAGAAGAGAGTGTTTGTGTATGTTTGTGAAGTGTGAGAGGAACACTGAACATGAAGACACACACACACACACACACACACACACAAGCACGTGTATACACCCACATTGTCAGATTACACACGCAGTGTGAGTCTTCTGGGAACAGCTGTGGTGATCATTTTCACACATGCATGCACACAGGGATGGGGGGTGTGTGTGTCGTGTGTGTCCTGTCTAATGAAAATATTCCACCTTAGTTTGATAAACCTCAGGAGAGGCCAAAACACACACAGTTCAACCTGCATCTATACTGGGAATTCACTTTTGTTTTGCCTAATACACATCTGACTAAATCTGTTTATTTTCTCTCTCTCTCCCTGTGTCCCTCTCTCTCTCTCTCTCAGGCAATGGAACCATTGACTTTCCTGAGTTTTTGACAATGATGGCCCGTAAAATGAAGGACACAGACAGCGAGGAGGAGATCCGTGAGGCTTTCCGGGTGTTTGACAAGGTCAGTGCTGGAAAAATTGTGGAACTGTATTGTCAGAAGATGTTTTTGCTACCATGGAAACAGCGAGGAAGAAAACAAACTGATTCTTGGAAAAATAAATAACAAGCCCCTGGTCCACACAAGACAGCAAGTCCAATACAGTCTGTTGATGAAGGTTTCACAGCGTTTGTTGTAGCGATGTTTACAAACGATTTGCACTGTTAGCAAACTCTGATATTGAAAAAGTTTAAGTCCTGTGCAAAAACTATTATTAATTTAATAAATAATAATGGGTTAAATATTCCTGATTTATTTGTCTGTAGAATTGGACGATTTTTCTTACTGTTAGCAGGACATTCTATTTTTTATTTATCGATGATGTTTATAAATAGCGTTTGAACGTTACTCCTCCAGTATGAGTCAGAAACGTTTCTGCAGTAACCACAGTGGATTTCATGTGGTAATACTGATTTATCCATCACTCTGGTAGGACGGGAACGGCTACATCAGCGCGGCAGAACTTCGCCACGTCATGACGAACCTGGGTGAGAAGCTGACGGATGAGGAGGTGGATGAGATGATCAGAGAAGCCGACATCGACGGAGACGGTCAGGTCAATTATGAAGGTACGGCACAGCTGTGCAGCGGATTACCTGCTGGAGGAACGGTCGCTGTTTCCGCAGATTACAAATTAGTCTGTGACTCCAATTAAAATAATGCATTTGGATTACAAAAGGTTACTGCAGTTTGTTTGAGCAGCAGAGGAGATGAAATTCATTTTTACATTTGAGCGCTTTGAAATGTTTGCTAAACGTCTCAACGTGACGTGTAACGTTCCCTGTCTGTTTCTGTCCACAGAGTTTGTTCAAATGATGACGGCAAAGTGAAGCTCTTCTGTTTCCTCCGACCTCCTTAGAAGACAAAAAAACAGTCAAATATTTTACTTACCTCTTACGCAAAATATTCATTTATTCATACTGTTTCTGTATAGAAAACTGAATGTTAAAAAGCATAAAATGTCCAATATAGAAAAAAAATGTTAAAAAATAACCAAAAAAAGTAAACAAACATAAACTGCATGTACTGGTTAGTGGTCCTGTTCCCAAGAACTGCGTAGACATCTTCAAAAGATAATCAATAATCCTGATATCAAACCTTCAGAAACTAAAGTAAAAGCATCTGGTGAACTGCTTAACTGGTTCCATTTGCTAGCGGCGATGTTTGGGCTGGCCAATCGTCTTCTACTTCCTGTTTCTGTTCTACATGCATGCAGCTTGAGTCTGGAGCCGCTTCTGGGCGGAAACTCAGTGATGTCTGTCGGAACGTTCTGGGGGTTTGGAACAGTCTGAATTTAAACGATAGTTCATAGTTTGGGATCTAAGATTGGGTAATGGGTCGGGGGGCTTGGAATCTGCATAGGGGACGAATGAAAGGGACCTTTGCAGATTGCTAATAATTAAATAAAGAGATATTTTTAAGAAAATGAGCATTTAAGAGATTATAAACTATGTTTGGCATGTCAGGATATTTGAAGTTTTGTTTCTTTGTGCGTTGTGCCGTTTAGTGGGAGTGGCCGGGGAGTCTGGGGCGTGACCTTTCACTTCATGTGGAAGTGTTTTTGGGTGAGGGATGGTGACCGTACCATAAATGTTTAATCTTTAGTTCTGCTCTGACCGTGAGCATGTCCGTTTCTCTGGAGAGCGCTGAGAGTTTCTCACCAGGGTTTTCTTTCGAACTTCAGTTCTGTTTATGTTCATTCCAAGTTGTACATGCTCGTCTTTTGATTTGTTTTCCAATAAAAGAACACGAACTCAACATTTTCCCCCGTTTGTCATTCTTGTCACCAGTCTGACTTTATCTATATCGCCATCACATCCGCACAAACATTTAGAGAAGGTTTTGCAGCCAACCTACAGAAATCTCCATGGCAACCGCTGTCTTTTCCTGTTCCTGTGTCTCAGAATATATGTGTCATGTTGCATGAGCGCTAAGCTATCCAAGCACAGGCTTGAGCGAGTGTGTCTGTGGGGATTTTAGGGGTTGCCTGGCAACGTGGCTCTAGTGGATGAGGGGGATATCAAAAGCCATGTGGGAGATGGAAAAGATATTCTGAAAAGAGTGTGTGTGTGTGTGTGTGTGTGTGTGTGTGTGTGTGTGTGTGTGTGAGAGAGAGAGATTCTACACCTGATTAAACCACAGAAACGAGAACCACAGTTTATCTCTACAGCACATCAAGTACAGCAGAGGTCCTTTWAATACAATTATTCTAAGTATAAAACATTTTGAGCATTATTTATATCACATCTCACATGAGAGGTTCACACCCCTTTACAGCTGTTAAAGAATCAATCTGTGTGTGTGTGTGTGTGTGTGTGTGTGTGTGTGTGTGGTAATTGTATTTCTTCATTTTAGAAGAATAAAAACAAAATAACTTGAGGTGACATTTAACTGGGCCAAACCGGTCTCTGAGCAGAACATGCCCTGATCTGAGACAATGTTTCGTGAAGAGTTGTTCGGTTGCAGGCGCTGGATGGTGGTTCGGTTGCAGGCGCTGGATGGTCACATGATTTTCGTCCTCTCAGGCTTTATAGTTGGAATCTGAACAAAAAACAGCTGAAACATCCCACATACAGAGAGCAGTTATATAACAGAGCTGAGTGGCGCCACACAAACGTATAACACATACATACTGATATATGCAAAATATAAATACAGTGGAGTTTAAAATTCTTAAATTAGCTTAAGTTTTTTACACATTTTTCACAAAGTATCATTGTTCACACATGCTTGGTGAAACTGGTTTTATCCAATCACAAATGCTGCTGCTTTGTTGGACACGCCCCCTATTTTTCGCCATGTTGAATGTACAGTTTCTAATTGATGTGTCGCTTTAAACTCTTTTCAATACATCCACGCATAATGGGCAAAACCTTAAAGCCAAATAAAGGCCACAGGCTTGTCATTGGTTTGTTAGCTCTGCATTCACACAGTGCCAATAAGGCCACCTTATCCGATGCCTTCTCTCTCACCCCTGAGATGGCGTCATCGGCTTGGTTTTTAATTTATACCCAACCAGGAGTTAACCGGCATTAATGCAAATGCAACAGTCCAAAAAACAACTGCATATAAAACGTAATGCTCTCCTGCAGGGCAGAGACTCAGGAATAAGAGAGACTGTTCGTCACATGCCTGTGGGGAACAGCTCACATTACAACAAGGCATGAATGTATCAGCGGCTTTGGTTATCTGTTAACACCCTGACCTGCACAGATAGTTTAAGGGCCGTGTTTTCAACCAGTGCCCTGGGGGTCCGTGGAGAAAATATAAATACACAGAGAACTTAATTTGTCAGACATTTCTAACTATAAAACTTTTATATGCAATTGATTTCCCCCACAGTTCATCACAGTCTCTTGCTTCTTACATAATAACTTCAAATCAATATTTAATGTCTCTTAATTACTTTGGTAAGTAGCCATGTGACAATCAGTATAATGTCAGCTGATCATTATCACACAATAAATCCCCTCAGTGTGACACCGTATCACTTACTAACTGTTTACTCATAACACTCATGTTTATATATTTACTTAGTTAATGTGAGAGTCTGGTAGCATGACAATTGTGTTTTTAATTAGTTAGTTTTTATAATCTGTTTTACACTAGTTGGGTTAGACAGTGTGTGTGTGTGTGTGTGTGTGTGCTTGATCTAGGGAAGACTACAAGTGTGTGTGTGTGCATAGAAAAGGGAAAGCCCAGATGGTGTAAGAAAAATGAACAGTAGGGTGGAATGAGATATGAGTGTGTGACAAGTGGGCTGTTTAAGAATGCAGCCATCAGCATTTYAACTGTTCTGCCTCACGCTTCACTGTGTGTGTGTGTGTGTGTGTGTGTGTGTGTGTGTGTGTATAAAGGAGTCCCTGCTGCAACACGACAGAGAGTGAGGTCCCGCATTCTAAGGAACAGTGGATGTAAGGGGCGGGGCTTAGTGATTGACAGCTGCACCGTGGGGTTAAATTATGCTCCAGTGAAACGCTGCATCAATATTTCACACTGTCCACTGAAAGAACACAGGCTTGCGTTACAGTAACACAAGAAAGCAGCCACATAAACAGGCTTCATCAGAAACGGGAGGTAAATAGCCCTGCTGTTGAAAGATCGTGTTAAACGGAAACACATTTAGAGCTGCTCATGTTGGGCAGTGTTGCTCTATAATAAAATAAACTAGTGTAGTGAGATGTTCTGAATGCTGTCTGATCACTTAAACTCACAATGGAAATAATGAATGAAAGAACAGGCAGGACATGCTTAACTTCTCATGTTTTTATGTTAAAAATAAACACATGTATGTCTGAAACGACATCAATAATGACCATTTCTGTGTGAGCTGTATAGCTGGTTATCAGGACACTGTATAAAATGTAATTTCACAGTTTGTGGTTGTGTAAAAATCTCAAATTTGATATAAATGATTAAATATTTATTTTACAAATCACAACATTGACATGATCACATCTCTAAACATTTAGATAAAAAACTCTTGCACTGAAAACTTTTGGTTTGCCCAAAATCTGTTCAGCATCCCAGGAGTTTTTCTGTCCCTCAGGATTCGTGTTTCTCATCAGCTTCTGCTTTGAACTAATCAGCTCTTGTGTTTGTCTGAATGCATTTCTTTGCTCTGTGTTTTAGTCCTGACGCTTCATTAAGCAGTTTGAAGACTATCGACTCTATAAGAGCTATAAATAAAGTTCATTAAATTTGAATTTTCATTTTTTAAGAGTACAGCAAGTTCTTCCTATAATCCCCTCTCTCTCTCTCTCTCTCTCTCTCTCTCTCTCTCACTGGGTGTTCCTGCTATGTCCGTCTCTTTCCTCACTCTCCATCTGTTCCTCGTTCGCCCACGCTTCCAGACGAGGGATGGACGGATGACTGGATGGATGGATGATGATTTCAATAGATGTATAAACAAACAAATACAGTTAATGGTGTGATTTATTATATAATCATATTTGAATTGTATTCATCTGATGGAGCAGTTAGAAATATATTTGTTTGTGTATGTGTGTGTTTGTGTATATGTGTGTGTGTTTGTGTATATGTGCGTGTATATGTGTGTGTGTTTGTGTATGTGTGTGTGTGTTTGTGTATATGTGTGTGTGTTT